>JARQOD010003179.1:0-67945 GCA_033576555.1 Oophaga sylvatica | reverse complement strand
TTGATTGCTATTTCTGGCCCCTCCGCCATAGGGAGGGCGCCGGAACAACGAGTATCTACTGTTGCTAGTCTGTTATGATTTGGTAGCTGAGGAGAGCAGGCAAAAACGGCAATACACCAGAGAGGTTGGAATCTAGTGGATTGCAGTACCCTGACTAACCACCACAACTAAAGGCAGCGTTGGAGCGTTCCTACGTTGGTCCTATACGCCTCGTCACAGCCTGAGAGGTTAACTACACCTAAAGATAGAAAGAGGAAAGCTATCTGCCCCGGAGCAGATCCCCAAAGAACATAGGAAGCCCCCAAACATGTAATGGCGGTTAGACAAGAGGAAATACAGACACAGACAGAAAATAGTATGAGCAAACGTTGGGGCCCAATCTTCCTAGAAAGAAAAGGATAGGAAGGACACTTACTGCAATCCAAAAAACCCTAAAAAAATACCAACTCTACTAATTGCAAAAACACCTGAGATCACACGACCTCTACCACCTAAATTAGTTCTCTGGTGTAACAAAAATAAGCCGCAGCCACTGAAAAAACTGGAAAAGGCAAATGAACAAATAACAGCGGCTCAGATAAACTGAGAGGAGCACAAGCCCCCGGAGGGGACCTGGCTGACCTCCACAGAAGTGCAGGGAAAAATGCAAAAAGCAAGCACAAAAATAAAGCAGAAAATATCTTATCTGTTAGCAGAAGATGCAGGCAAGACTCAGCAAGCTTCCAAGTGAACCAGGAACCACAGTTGAGACAAGAACAATTGATCACCGGCAACCATGATGGGAGGGAACCTCCCTTATATAAGACCAGTCTGTAACTCCTGATTGCCAATCTTCACAATCTTCATTGAATGGTTCAGTACTGTTTGTAACCACCAGAGGGAGCTTCTGCTCAGAATTCATTTCTAACACATTCACAACAGTACCCCCCTTGAGGAGGGGTCACCGAACCTTCATTTGGGCAACCAGGTCGGTCAGGATGAGCTCTATGATACGCACGGATCAGTCTCCTAGCATGGATGTCCGAAGCAAACACCCAAGAATTGTCCTCCTGATCATAACCTCTCCACTTAACCAAATACTGGAGTTTCCGTCTAGAAAAACGAGAATCCAATATTTTCTCAACCACATACTCCAGATTGCCCTCAACCAAAACAGGGTCAGGAGGCGCAGCCATAGGAACCACTGGCTCGACAAACCTCTTCAATAAGGACTTGTGGAACACGTTATGGATCTTAAATGTCCCTGGAAGAAGTAAACGAAAGGAAACAGGATTAAGAATCTCCATGATCTTATAAGGTCCAATGAACCTAGGCTTAAACTTAGGAGATGCAACTCTCATAGGGATATTTCTTGAGGACAACCAGACCAAGTCCCCCACTTCAAACCGAGGACCATCAGTCCTATGCCGGTTGGCAAACCGCTGGGCCCTCTCCTGAGAGAGGGACAAACTCTCCACTATCTGGTCCCAAATCTGCTGCATACGCTCCACAACAGAGTTAACACCTGGACAGACAGAAGCCTCCGTCTGTCCCGAAGAAAATCGAGGGTGAAACCCAAAATTGCAGAAAAATGGAGACATCAAAGTGGCAGAGCTAGCCCTATTATTAAGAGCAAACTCAGCCAAAGGCAAAAAAAGAGCCCAGTCATCTTGATCAGCAGACACAAAGCATCTCAGATAAGTCTCCAATGTCTGGTTTGTTCTCTCAGTTTGTGCATTGGTCTGAGGATGAAAAGCCAAGGAGAAAGACAATTGAACACCAAGTTTAGAACAAAAAGTCCTCCAAAATCTGGAAACAAACTGGACTCCTCTGTCAGACACAATGTTCTCAGGAATGCCGTGTAACCGAACCACGTGCTGAAGGAACAAAGGCACCAATTCGGAGGAGGAAGGCAACTTAGGTAATGGCACAAGATGTATCATTTTGGAAAACCTATCACAAATCACCCAGATAATGGTCATTCTCTGAGAAACAGGGAGGTCGGAAATGAAATCCATAGAGATATGGGTCTATGGTCTCTTGGGCACAGGCAATGGCATCAACAAACCACTAGAGCGAGAGCAAGGTTTGGAGCAAGAGCAAGTCCCGCAGGACTGCACAAATTCCCTGACGTCACGAGACAAAGTAGGCCACCAAAAGGACCGACTAACCATGTCTCTGGTACCAAAAATTCCGGGATGACTGGCCAACGCGGAACAATGAATCTCAGACATCACACTCTTTTTCCACCGGTCTGGGACAAACAATTTCCCAATAGGGCAGCGCTCGGGTTTATCCTCCTGACACCCTTCCAGAGCCAGTCTCAAATTGGTCGAGATGGCGGAAAGAACTACACCCTCTTTCAAAATAACAGCAGGATCAGATAACTCAGGAGAGTCCGCAAGGAAACTCCTCGAGAGGGCATCCGACTTAACATTCTTAGTGCCAGGAAGAAAGGAAACCACAAAATTAAAACGTGTGAAAAACAAGGCCCACCTGGCCTGTCTAGGATTAAGTCGCTTGGCTGATTCCAGATAAACCAGATTCTTATGGTCCGTGAGGACCACCACCTGATGTTTGGCTCCCTCCAGCCAATGTCTCCACTCTTCAAAAGCCCACTTCATGGCCAATAACTCCCGAATACCCACGTCATAATTACGTTCAGTTGGAGAAAATTTTCGAGAGAAAAAGGCACAAGGGTTACTTTTAAAGGTCTCTGGATCTCTTTGGGACAAAACGGCACCTGCCCCAATTTCAGAGGCATCAACCTTAGTGTTGAGCGATACTGCTCGATATCTAAAAATATCGGATCGGAATGGTATCGCCGATATCACTAAATATCGGCGATATCCGATTCCGATACCGGAAGTCCAATGTAAGTCTATGGGAACCAAATATCGACATTAAAAAAAAACATTCTTGCCTTGTTGGTTAATTGTACATGAAGGAAAACAACAAAGAGTAATGTAGAATGTATTGGGGGAGGTTGAGGAGACAATAAAGGCATATATGTTTAACCCAATGCATTGGAATAGCATTAATATATATTTTTTTGGAAATACGTTTGGATTGACGAACAAATTGACAATGTTGTTAACCTTTTTTCTATTTTGGCAAATATGTATGTTTCACAACTTCCATGCTCTTCACCTTTTTAACTTTTGCCAGTGCCACACTTTCTCCTTCATAATCTTCAGCATCATCATCTTTCTCATCAAATTATTCTTCATCTTCACCTTCTTAATCTTCTTCTTAAACTTCTTGCTATTCATGTTTTTGTTTACATTACTCATATTGTTATTATTAAACTATTAATCTTCTTCATATTCAAATTCTTCATCTTCTTCCTCTTCATCTTCTTCATCATATTCTTATTTGTGACAGAGATTCCTGTACTTGTAATCTGTAAAAGTATGAATTTTTCATTCTTCCGTTCTTGCTGTCACAAAAGATTTAAATTACAACAGTATTTGTCCGTGTTCAGTTTAGCCTGCAGCAGCAGGCATTTTCCAGGGGCACCACGAGGAGGAACAGACTCACCCCATACACTGCTTAGTCTTCTTCTGCTTAGAATTTAGAGCATATATTTTGCTCTTCATTTTGGTCTTATACTTCATGTTCTTCTGCTTTTTGATCTTCTGCTTATTGTTCTTCTGTCTCTTGTTCTGTATCTTGTAGTTTGTCTTAACCTTCTTTGTCCTGTTGGTGATCTTCTTCTGGGTAATCTTTTATTTTTTCTTTGTGATGGTGTTCAGGCTGGTTGGCTTCATGCTCGTAGTCCTTGTTGTCGTCATCTTCTTCTGGGTGGTCTTTAAGGTCGTCTAATTTCCGAGAACCAGCTGACGTTACTGGAACCCGGACGGGTATCAGATGGAGCAAGAGACAATGGAAGTAACGAGGACCAGCTGACTGTGCTGGAACCCGGAGGGGCAGCAGAAGGAAAAGAGGCAATGTCACAACCGAGTACCAGCTGACGTTACTGTGACACGGTTACTAAGCAGGAGGTACCTGTGCTCCAAAGCACTACCAAGGACCAGCAGACATTGGTGGAACTCGGATACGGAGATGGAGGCACCTAGGCCAAAGGCACTGGGGAGAACCAGTTGACGGTACTGGACCCCGGACGGGTAGCAGAAGGAAAAGAGGCAATGTCACAACCGAGTACCAGCTGACGTTACTGTGACACGGTTACTAAGCAGGAGGTACCTGTGCTCCAAAGCACTACCAAGGACCAGCAGACGTTGGTGAAACTCGGATACGGAGATGGAGGCACCTAGGCCAAAGGCACTGGGGAGAACCAGTTGACGGTACTGGACCCGGACGGGTAGCAGAAGGAAAAGAGGCAATGTCACAACCGAGTACCAGCTGACGTTACTGTGACACGGTTACTAAGCAGGAGGTACCTGTGCTCCAAAGCACTACCAAGGACCAGCAGACGTTGCTGGAACTCGGAATAGGAGATGGAGGCACCTAGGCCAAAGGCACTGGGGAGAACCAGTTGACGGTACTTGACTCCGGACGGGTAGCAGAACGCACCCATGAAAATGTAAGTTGACAGGACGCAAGCCGTCCGCAGTTACCGAATCACACAGTCCTACAGTGGGTGCTTGTCCTATTGTCACAATGGAAAAAGCCTTTATTTACATATCCCACAGCACACATAGGAATCACCTAAACTGCAGGCACCATAGAGTCGGCTATCCCGAATGCAACACGACAGCACAACTTATTGGAGGATAATTGATGTTCACACTGCCAGGAAACAGCTGTTGTGCTGTAACGAGGCTGGCCAGGAGTCAGTACCCCTGCCAATTACTTACGAGCAACAAATAGCGGTGTTGTAGCCCAGGGAGTAGAGTTCAGGTGGTAGAAAGATGAACATAACAGGAGACATGGAAAACGTTGCCAAACAGTTATTTAATCTGAAAACGGACAGGCAAATTCAGGTGAGATCCATGCCTTGTTCATTTTCAGAAAAGTAAGCGCGGTCTACATTATCTGAGGATAGTCGCATGCGACGGTCTGTTACTACACCACCTGCAGCACTAAAGACGCACTCAGATAATACACTGGCAGCAGGGCAAGCCAGCACCTCCAATGCATACTGGCTAAGCTCTGGCCATGTATCCAACTTAGAGACCCAAAATTTGAAAGGGGAAGAGGCATCTGGGAGTACACTTAGAGGGAAAGTCAAGTAGTCTGTCACCATCTTACGGAAACGTTTCTTCCTGGTGACTGGAGCCGTCTCGGATGGTGTAGACCTTGCTGGCGCTGTCACAAAACTTCGCCACATTTGTAACATACAGCTCTTGCCCTGTGCAGAGGCGCTGCTTGTGCTCCCTCTTGTTGTAGAGGTGTCTACACTGCCTCGACGCACAGAGCTGCTTTGTAAAGCAGTAGCAGCAGCAGCTCTCTCGGCTGGAATGTACAACAGTATGGATTGCACCAGTGTGTCTTGGTACTCCTGCATTTTACGGTCCCGGTTCACCGGTGTGATGAGGGTTTGTAAGTTGTCCCGGTAGCGAGGGTCTAGGAGGGTGTACACCCAATAATCTGACGTGGTGAGAATGTGGGCGATGCGGCGGTCGTTTCTCAGGCACTGAAGCATGAAATCAACCATGTGCTGCAGACTCCCAACTGGCCAACAAAGGCTGTCCTCTGGAAGAGGCGTCATCTCTGCCTCCTCTGCATCACCCCACCCTCGCTCTACATACTGACTAGAGCGTTGTGTACCTCCCTCTGTAGGAATTTCTTCCTCCTCCATTGACTCCTCCTCCTCATCCTCCTCACAAAGTGAGCCCTGCCCAGCCCTTTGTGAGGAACCACGTTGCGCTGACTGTCCTGAAGGTAATTGAATTTGTGACTCCTCATCCTCCACCTCTTCCAAAACCTCTTCCTTTAGTGCTTTCAGTGATTTCTGAAGCAGGCAGATAAGGGGGACAGTCATGCTGACTAGTGCATCATCTGCACTCGCCATCCGCGTTGAGACATCAAACGCACGCAAAACGTCGCAGATGTCCTTCATAGAGGCCCACTCAGTAGTGGTGAAGTGTGAACGGCGCAAATTGCGAGTTGATTGCGCCTGTTGCAGCTGATACTCCATTACTGCTGGCTGCTGCTCACACAACCGCTCCAACATATGTAACGTGGAATTCCACCTGGTGGGTACGTCACATATGATGTGATGTTCAGGAAGGCGAAATCTGACTTGCAGAGCTGCAATGCGCGATCTGGCCATGCTGGAACGTCGCAAGTGAGCGCACTCTAGGCGGACCTTGTGCAGCAGTGCATCAAGATCCGGATAGTCCCTCAAAAAACTCTGCACGACCAAGTTGAGCACATGTGCCAGACATGGTATGTGAGTGAGGTTGCCAAGGCCCAGAGCTGCCACCAGATTTCGGCCATTGTCACACACTACCAAGCCTGGCTGGAGATTAGCTGACAAAAACCACACGTCGCTCTCCTGCTTGATGGCATCCCAGAGCTCCTGCGCTGTGTGGCTTCGATTCCCCATGGAAATTAATTTCAGGACGGCCTGTTGACGTTTGGCCACGGCTGTGCTCATATCGGTCGCAACAGGTAAGCGTTCACGGGTCCATGTGGAGGTATACCGTGACGGCTCGTGCAGCGATGATTCTGAGGAACTGGAGTAGGAGGAGGAATCAATGTGTACAGACTGGATTCCTGCAATCCTTGGAGTTGGCAGAACACGTACAGCGCCACTGGCAAGATCTGTACCCGGCTCCACAACATTGACCCAATGGGCAGTGAGGGAAAGGTATCGTCCCTGGCCATGGGTACTGGTCCACGCATCGGTGGTCAGGTGGACCCTGCTACTGACGGCGTTTAGTAGCGCATGTTTAATGTTTCCCTCGACATGTTTTTTGCAGAGCAGGGACGGCTTGCCTGCTGAAATAAAATCGGCTTGGCACATTATATTGTGGGACTGCCAATGCCATTAAGTTCCTGAAACTGTCAGTCTCCACCAGCCTGAATGACAGCATTTCAAGGACAGGAGTTTTGCAATGCCAGCATTCAGAGCCTGTGCTCGTGGATGGTTTGCCGAGTATGGCCGTCTTTTATCCCATGCCTGTGGTACCGATGGCTGTTTTGTGGTCTGGGAGTGTGACGATGACTGTGAACTTGCTGCTGTGGGTGGAATAACAGTTTGTCTATGGACAACAGTGACCGAGGTTCTTCCATGGAGATCCTGTGAGGAAGCCGAACCAGGTGTGTGTGAGCTGGAGGTAGAGGCTCCAACACGACCTGAAGATGTAGGTGCTGCTGTAGGTTGGCCTACATCTCCAGTGTGTCTTTGTAACTCAGCTACGTGCTTTGTCCGTACATGTTTCCACATATTTGTGGTATTCAGGTTACTGATATTTTTACCTCTTTTAACTTTTTGCTTACACAGCTTGCATTGAACATAGCAAATATCATCTACAAGTCTGTCAAAAAAGGACCATGCAGTGCAAGTCATGGGAGCGCCAATTTTGACATTTGTAAGAGAACTGCTCCCAACACGTGCCAAACTGGAGGCTACAGGCAAGCGAGTCTGCAGCCTACCTCTCCTCCCTCTTTGTACCGTTGGGCCAATCTCTTCCTCAGAGCTGCTCCCACCACCTTCCTGTTGCTCACGCCATGTTGGGTCTCGGACTTCATCATCTCCACTACCCTCTTCCAACACCTGCTGCTGTTGGATGGTCTGGGCAGCACCATGCTCCACAAAACCTGGCACCTGAGTCTCATCATCATCATGAGATGCGTTCTGCGGTGTGCTGTCCATCGGCACTGGCTCACCCGCCTCTTCAGATTGAGAGAGACACAGCTGTTGCGCATCACTGCATACTCCCTCTTCTTCAAATTGCAGAATGCTGCTTGCCTGTGCCCGTGTTTGCGAGCCAACAGATTCTGAGAACAGAAGCAGAGACTCAGCTGGCTCCTGTACAGAACTCTCTGACTGCCTGGCCAATTTGACAGGCGGTGAACAGACAGATGATTGCTCAACAGTGTTGTGTTCCTGAGAGGAGGTGGAAGGAATTGAAGTCGATGCATTGGCTGCCATCCAACCAACAACGGCTTCAATTTGTTCTTCCCGCAGCAGGGGGGCACGCCGAGCTCCTACCAAAGTGCGCATAAAGGAACGCTCACGGGGATAAATGGTGGATGCTGTGTCACTGAGGGCGGCAGCAGCCACAGAATCCCCACGTCCTCTCCCTGCTGAAACTCCATGGCCACGACCACGTGCCTTACTCACTGACTTCTTCATCTTGGTAGATTGATAAAGAAAGTCAGAAAAGTTATAAGGCCTAAGTGTGGTTATTACGCAGAGACTGAAGTGAACACTGAAACACAACTGTTCACAATCTGTGAAAGGCTACTCCTTTGTCTACTTCTATAGTGTTTGCAACCAATGTATTGGATACGGATGGAAGCGCGTCACACTAATAGATTATATTTATTTTAAATGGAATGGAGCAGAACCAATTGGAGAGAAATGAAAAGGATGAGGCACTGAGACACGCTCAGCAGAGTACAAGCAGCAGTGCTTGAACAAGTAACTGGAGCGTGATGTGCACTCAAAAAATAAAAAACACAGACTGAAGTGAACACTGAAACACAACTGTTCACAATCTGTGAAAGGCTACTCCTTTGTCTACTTCTATAGTGTTTGCAACCAATGTATTGGATACGGATGAAAGCGCGTCACACTAATAGATTATATTTATTTTAAATGGAATGGAGCAGAACCAATTGGAGAGAAATGAAAAGGATGAGGCACTGAGACACGCTCAGCAGAGTACAAGCAGCAGTGCTTGAACAAGTAACTGGAGCGTGATGTGCACTCAAAAAATAAAAACACAGACTGAAGTGAACACTGAAAAACAACTGTTCACAATCTGTGAAAGGCTACTCCTTTGTCTACTTCTATAGTGTTTGCAACCAATGTATTGGATACGGATGGAAGCGCGTCACACTAATAGATTATATTTATTTTAAATGGAATGGAGCAGAACCAATTGGAGAGAAATGAAAAGGATGAGGCACTGAGACACGCTCAGCAGAGTACAAGCAGCAGTGCTTGAACAAGTAACTGGAGCGTGATGTGCACTCAAAAAATAAAAAACATAGACTGAAGTGAACACTGAAACACAACTGTTCACAATCTGTGAAGGCTACTCCTTTGTCTACTTCTATAGTGTTTGCAACCAATGTCTTGGATACGGATGGAAGCGCGTCATACTAAAATTTAAATTGCATGGAGCAGCAAGAATTACACTGAAGAAAAAAAAAAGAGTCTGTGAGTGACACGTGCAGATGCCTACAGACAGCGTTGCATGCAGAGCAAACTGCAGCGTCACCTGCACTCACACACACCTTGCAGAGCTGTTAAAACAACACTGCAGGCAAAAGGAAGCTTTACACAGCGGTTGGTGCTAGCCTGCCTAAAGCACACTACACTAAATCGCAATCTCTAACTGTCCCTCAGAGTCAGCACAGCAGCGTTCTGTCCCTAACTGAATTCACAGCACAGTGACGCTAAAATGGCGGCGGCGCCTTTTATAGTGCATTCTGACATCATTTCAGCATCCAATCACAGCCATGCCATTAGTTAACATGACCGCAGCAGTACAGGATGTGCCCACACTTCTTAGGATTCCTCATTGGCTGACTAAAATCACATTGCCTCTCAAAGAATTATGGGAACTTCCGATTCCGGTATACGATATATGGAAAATATCGAAACAAAGTATCGAAAGGCAGATAGAGCCAATATCGGCCGATACCCGATACTTGCGGTATCGTATCGCTCAACACTAATCAACCTCCACCTGAAATGGCAGAGAAACATCAGGCTGCCGTAGAACAGGAGCAGAAGTGAATCTCTGCTTAAGTTCCTGAAACGCAGAGACTGCCTCAGGAGGCCAATTCACCACATCAGAACCCTTTTGGTCAAATCAGTCAATGGTTTACCAATAACAGAGAAATTACCAATAAATTTACGATAAAAATTGGCAAAACCCAAGAATCTCTGAAGAGCCTTTAATGAAGTAGGTTGGACCCAATCACAGATGGTCTGAACCTTGACCGGGTCCATTTCAATAACAGATGGGGACAAAATGAATCCCAGAAATGAGATCCTCTGTACGCCAAAAAGACACTTTGATCCCTTCACATACAGAGCATTCTCTCTCAAAATCTGGAACACAGTCTGAACATGTTTCACATGAGAGTCCCAGTCATTGGAAAAAATCAAGATATCATCCAAATAAACAATCAGAAATTTATCCACAAAATCCCTGAAAATGTCATTCATGAAGGACTGGAAGACGGAAGGAGCATTAGTGAGCCCAAAGGGCATCACTAGGTACTCAAAATGCCCTCTGGGGTATTAAATGCCGTCTTCCATTCACCCCCGTGCTTAATGCGAATAATGTTATACGCCCCCTGAGGTCAAGCTTGGTAAACCAAGTAGCACTTTTCACCCTGGAAAACAGGTCAGAAATCAAGGGTAACAGATATTGATATTTCACAGTGATATTGTTCAAGAGACGATAATCAATACACGGCCTTAATGAACCATCCTTTTTGGCCACAAAGAATAAACCGGCACCCAAGGGTGAAGAGGATGGTCTGATATGACCCTTCTCCAATGACTCCTTGATATAAGACCGCATAGCGTCATGTTCAGGTACAGACAAGTTAAAAAGGCGACCTTTAGGGAATTTACTACCAGGCACTAATTCAATAGCGCAGTCATAGCTCCTATGGGGGGGCAAGGATGCAGATTTACTTTCGCTAAACACATCAGAAAAATCAGTCAAAAAGTCAGGAACATCCTGAGCCTGGGAGAGGCAGAAAAAACAAGAGTGTTGGCATTAACACATTGGCAGCCCCAACTGGTTACAGACACAGATTTCCAATCCAAAACAGGATTATGAGACTGTAACCAAGGGAAACCTAGTACAATAATATCATGCAGATTATACAGCACCAAAAATTTGCAACTCTCCTGATGATCAGGTTCAACCCTCATTATCAACTGAGAACTGGGGTTTATTCTCAGCCAAAGGGGTAGAATCAATCCCCAGTAGGGGAATAGACTTCCGTAGGGGAATCTAGGGAAACCCACAACGTTTAGCAAAATCAAAATCCATCAGGTTAATAGCTGCTCCCGAATCAACAAAATCCTGAGCAGAAAATGTGGACAGGGAGAAAATCAGGGTAACAGTCAACAGAAATTTAGTCTGAACACTACCCAAGACAACTGAGCGTGCAAAATGTCTTCCCCGCCTAGAGCAGACTGAAATAGCATGAGAGGCGTCACCACAGTAGAAACATAACCCATTGCATTTTCGAAACTCATGACGCTGTGCCCCAGAAGTCACTCTATCACACTGCATGGGTTCAGAAGCTGGTTCACAAGGCAACACTATTCCACGCATACCTCTACGCTCAAACATCTGTCAATTTGAATCGCTAATGACATAGAATCATTGAGACCAGAGGGAGCAGGGAAACCCACCATAACATCTTTTACATTCTCTGACAGACCCTTCCGTAAAAGGGCTGCCAAAGCATCATCATTCCATTTGGTCAGGACTGCCCACTTTTGGAATTTCTGACAGTATAACTCAGCATCCT
This sequence comes from Oophaga sylvatica, assembly GCA_033576555.1. NCBI lineage: Eukaryota > Metazoa > Chordata > Amphibia > Anura > Dendrobatidae > Oophaga > Oophaga sylvatica. The sequence goes on along the minus strand of JARQOD010003179.1, from coordinate 56,320 downwards.
CAAGCCCCTGATTTAATGCCAACAAGGTTTTTTCAGCTTGATCAGTGACATTAGGTTCATCGTACAATAACCCCAGAGCCAGAAAAAATGCATCAACATTACTCAAAACAGGGTCACCAGGTGTCAGGGAAAAAGCCCAATCCTGAGGATCGCCGCGCAGGAGAGAGATGACAATTTGAACCTGCTGTGCTGCGTTCCCTGAGGACTTAGGTTTTAAGGCAAAAAACAACTTACAGTTATTTTTGAAATTCAGAAATTTAGCTCGATCCCCTAAAAACAAATCTGGCATGGGGATCCTAGGTTCCACAACCGGCAACCCTGCAAGATAGGTAGCAATACTCCGAACTTCAGTGGCAAGCTGATCCACACGGCCAGACAACTGTGCAAACTCCATTGAGAGAAAAAAAAAATCCTTCCCAGCACCCAGAGAAAAAGAGGGAAAAAAATGCAACAAACAGAAAAAAAAAAAAAAATCTCTGACAACTATTTTTTTTCCACACTATTTTTCCCTTCTGTGAGTACCATGTAATTTTCAGTTCGGCCGGTGATACTGTTATGATTTGGTAGCTGAGGAGAGCAGGCAAAAACGGCAATACACCAGAGAGGTTGGAATCTACTGGATTGCAGTACCCTGACTAACCACCACAACTAAAGGCAGCCGTGGAGCGTTCCTACGTTGGTCCTAGACGCCTCGTCACAGCCTGAGAGGTTAACTACACCTAAAGATAGAAAGAGGAAAGCTATCTGCCCCGGAGCAGATCCCCAAAGAACATAGGAAGCCCCTAAACATGTAATGGCGGTTAGACAAGAGGAAATACAGACACAGACAGAAAATAGTATGAGCAAACGTTGGGGCCCAATCTTCCTAGAAAGAAAAGGATAGGAAGGACACTTACTGCAATCCAAAAAACCCTAAAAAAATACCAACTCTACTAATTGCAAAAACACCTGAGATCACACGACCTCTACCACCTAAATTAGTTCTCTGGTGTAACAAAACTAAGCCGCAGCCACTGAAAAAACTGGAAAAAGCAAATGAACAAATAACAGTGGCTCAGATAAACTGAGAGGAGCACAAGCCCCCGGAGGGGACCTGGCTGACCTCCACAGAAGTGCAGGGAAAAATGCAAAAAGCAAGCACAAAAATAAAAGCAGAAAATATCTTATCTGTAAGCAGAAGATGCAGGCAAGACTCAGCAAGCTTCCAAGTGAACCAGGAACCACAGTTGAGACAAGAACAATTGATCACCGGCAACCATGATGGGAGGGAACCTCCCTTATATAAGACCAGTCTGTAACTCCTGATTGCCAATCTTCACAATCTTCATTGAATGGTTCAGTACTGTTTGTAACCACCAGAGGGGCTTCTGCTCAGAATTCATTTCTAACACATTCACAACAATAGTCCCGGTTCTGTGTCTGCTCTGTCTGTGCGTCTACAGTGTTCCATCTAGTACTCTGTTTTCACTGTTTGCTTCAGCAGAATATCAGTGACCTGTTATTCGGCTGTCCAAGACGACGTTTGTACTGACTGCTTCAGTTCCGTCTCATCCCGCCGCTTAGTCATGCGAACTTCTGGACTACGCCAGTTCCTCTGGAGGCAGCTTCCACCTGCATACCTGAACTTCGCTGGTTACCGTCAGTGCCAGCTTCTATCTGTATACTCGGTACCCGCGGTCAGCTCCACCATCTCTGTATATTCTGTTTACCCATTTGTCCCGACGAGACAGCTGCCACGTGTCTGGGCACCTGTGTCCCCCTGGTATTCCATTTTGATCCTGTTCCAGGGCTCTTACTACAGATACCTGGGGTTCACTAGTTATGTCCCCTTCGGAGCCCCCCAGACCGTGGTCCCTAGGTTCCACTCAAAAAATAAACAAATGTGAACTTCACCACCTGTGCCTCCGCTTCCATTCATTATGTAGCGCAGGCGTCCCTGCCCTCTGCCAGGCAGGGACGCTGTTCCCCTTACCCCTCTGCTCCGGGGCCGGCGTCCTCCTCCCGCTCTGCTGGCAGCGCGCGCTCCTCTGCTCCGAGGCTGGCGTCCTCCTCCCGCTCTCCTGGCTGCGCGCGTTCCTCTGCTACAGGGTCGGCGTCCTCCTCCCGCTCTCCTGGCTGCGCGCGCTCCTCTGCTCCGAGGCCGGCGTCCTCCTCCCGCTCTCCTGGCTGCGCGCGTTCCTCTGCTCCGGGGCCGGCGTCCTCCTCCCGTCCTGCTGGCAGCGCGCGCTCCTTCCCGGCCACTGTGCTTAGGTCGCGCGCGCGCTACCCCCTCTCTTAAAGGGGCCGCGCGCCATCCTAAAGAGTCCCCGGCCAATGGCCGGAGGGCTTCACCTTATATAAATCACTTCCTCCAAAATGAAGGTGCCCGAGCAATGTTGTTGCACTGTTCACTACTCTGCTTCAGTCCTCAGGGTCCATTGCCAGTTACCTGTCAGATTCCTGCCAGTTTGCTGTCTGTTCCTGCCTGTTACCTGTCTACCAGCCTACCTGGAGGCTCTGCCATCACGAGTTGTGACCTTCGGCTATTCCAGTGACTCTCGCCCGCTCACCTGGGAGCGTTCATCTGTTACCTGCCTGCTAGCCTACCTGGAGGCTCTGCCGTCACGAGTTGTGACCTTCTGCTATTCCAGTGACCCTCGCCCGCTCACCTGGGAGCGCTCATCTGTTACCTGCCTGCTAGCCTACCTGGAGGCTCTGCCGTCACATGCTGTGACCTTCTGCTATTCCAGTGACTCTCGCCCGCTCACCTGGGAGCGCTCATCTGCTATCTTCCTGCTAGCCTACCGGGAGGCTCAGCCATCACAGGTCGTATCTATCTTCATCCAGAGACTGCCCCAGTCACTTACCGTGATCTCCTGCCCGCTCATTCAGAGACTGCCCCGGCCACTTGCTGTGACCTCTTGCCCGTTCATCCAGAGACTATCCCGGTTACCTGCTGTGACTACCTGCCCGTCTACCCTGGTTGCCACCCGCTCCCTTACAAGGTTCGCCCCTTTGTATAGTAGCTCAGAGGTTCCGCCTCCCAGACCTGTTACAGTTTGCTCGGGCCATGGAACCCGGTGGCACCCAAGCTCCCTCCATCTCGGACCTGTGTCATGAACTGTCCCGTCAGAGGTCCCAACAGGAGTCCATCCTGGGTCACCTGCGGAATGTCAATTCTCGCCTGGACACTCTGATAGCTCCACCAGCAACCTCAGCTGGTGCCACGGCTCGCAATCCGGCAGCTCCTCTACTCCCCAATTCCATGGTTTCCTGTCACGGACCCCGACTTTCCGCACCTCCTCGCTTCGGAGGTGACTCCGCTCAGGCTCGGGGCTTCATTAACCAGTGCACCCTGCACTTTGAACTTCTCTCCCACCAGTTTAACTCCGACCGGGCCAAAATTGCCTTCATCATGTCCCATCTCACCGGGGAGGCCCTGGCCTGGCTAAATCCTCTTTGGGAGAGAGGAGACCCCCTGGTGTCCGACCTGTCTGCCTTTCTCGCGGCTTTCCGGAAAGTCTTCGACGAACCCGGACGGAAGATCTCATCCGCATCATCTCTGCTACGCCTCCGTCAGGGAAGTCTCACCGTGGGCCAATATGCCATACGGTTCCGTACCTTGCCTCGGAGCTGGCCTGGGATAACGACGCTCTAGTATCTGTCTTCTGGGAGGGTCTGTCCGGCCGTATTAAAGATGAACTCGCCGGTCGGGACATTCCTACCACTCTCGATGACCTAATCACTCTTGCCACTCGGATTGACCTACGATTTCAGGAGCGTGCCAAAGAGGTCACCCGTGAGAGGAGGTTTCCACTTCTAGCTCCTACGTTTCAGAAACCCGTCACTCCCTCGGTTTCTCCCCAATTACACTCTCCTGAGCCTATGCAGGTCGACCAGACCACGATGGTCAAAACCCGTCAGGACTTACGTCGTGCCGAAGGGAGTTGCTTCTACTGTGGCAGTAAGGAGCACCGGATTTGTACCTGTCCGGAGAGGTCGGGAAACGCCTCTGTCTAGGTTCGCTCAGAGAGGTCGACCTAGACACGGAGAAAGCCTCTCCATCTCTGCTGCTGTCAGTCTCCATTCTCTGCGGGGAGAATCGTTATTTCGAACTTGCCCAACTTGACTCTGGAGCAGCCGGGAATCTTATTTCACAGTCCCTGGTAGAAAAATATCACATTTCCACCAAACCCCTGGCGGTACCCTTATCGGTCGCGGCTGTGGATGGGGGTCTCTTATCATGCCCCATCCAACTCATCACCGAATCCATAACTCTACAAGTGGGAATGCTGCATTCTGAGAGCATCTCTTTTCATGTTCTGCCTGGACTCTCTCACGCACTCTTACTAGGTCTACCTTGGCTCCAGAGACATGCACCCGTGCTCGACTGGCAGACCGGAGAGGTCCTTCGCTGGGGACAGGATTGTCATAAGACGTGTTTGGTTCCTGTTCATCCCGTCTGTCCTTCTCCTACCCCAACTAATCTACCTGGACTTCCGATTCCCTATTGGTCATTTACTGATGTCTTTAATAAAAAAGAGGCAGAAACATTACCTCCTCACAGACCATACGATTGTCCTATCGACCTGTTACCTGGTACTACGCCTCCCCGTGGGCGTATTTACCCATTGTCTGCTGCTGAGACCCGGTCGATGTCCGAATATATCGAGGAGAATTTGGCCAGGGGATTCATCCGGAAATCTACTTCCCCGGCGGGAGCAGGCTTCTTTTTCGTAAAAAAGAAGGACGGCTCTCTCCGTCCCTGTATAGATTATAGAGGACTCAACCAGATCACGGTGAAGAATAAGTATCCCCTTCCGCTCATTCCGGAATTATTTGATCGTCTGCGGGGGGCTAGAATCTTCACCAAACTGGACCTCCGTGGGGCGTACAACCTAGTCCGTATCCGTCAAGGGGATGAATGGAAGATGGCCTTTAACACCCGGGACGGCCACTATGAATACCTAGTGATGCCCTTTGGTCTCTGTAATGCTCCCGCCGTCTTTCAAGAGCTAGTCAATGACATCTTCCGGGATCTTCTCTATTCCTGCGTAGTGGTGTACGTGGACGACATCTTGGTCTTCTCTCCGGATCTCCAGACTCACCGGAGGGACGTTCGTCAGGTTCTGCTCAGGCTCAGGCAGAATCACCTCTTCGCTAAATACGAGAAGTGCCTCTTTGAGCAGACCTCGCTTCCGATTTTGGGCTACATTATTTCTCAGACCGGTCTACGAATGGATCCAGAGAAACTGTCTGCCATCGAGAAATGGCCCCGACCGGAGGGATTGAAGGCCATTCAGCGGTTTCTAGGCTTTGCTAACTATTACCGTCTCTTCATACCGCATTTCTCTTCCAGGACCGCCCCAATTTCCGCGCTCACCCGTAAGGGCACTAACCCCAAGGTGTGGACCCCCGAAGCAGAGGAGGCCTTTCTTTCCTTAAAACAGGCTTTCTCTTCCGCCTCGGTACTGCATCGCCCGGATGGCAACAAGCAGTTCTTCCTGGAGGTTGACGCCTCCTCCTCTGGAGCCGGAGCGGTACTTACTCAGAAATCATCTTCCGGGAGGATGGTAACTTGTGGCTTCTTCTCCAAACTCTTCTCCTCTTCTGAGCGCAATTATTCCATAGGAGACCGAGAGTTATTGGCCATCAAGCTGGCATTGGAGGAGTGGCGTTACCTACTCGAGGGGGCTCTTCATCCGGTAATTATTTACACTGACCACAAAAACTTGGCTTACCTCCAGCATGCCCAGAGGCTTAACCCGCGTCAAGCCCGCTGGTCTTTGTTTTTTGCTCGCTTTGACTTTATTCTACATTTTCGCCCGGCGGACAAGAACATCAAGGCGGACGCCTTGTCCCGATCTTTCCTGGTGTCGGATCTCGAGGAGGAACCTAAACATATCATCGATCCCGCCAGAGTCATGCAGGTGGCTCCCGTGAGTCTGAACCGTCTTCCTCCCGGTAAGACGTTCGTATCGGTAACCGATCGGGAGAGGATCCTACACTGGGGTCATTCGTCTAAACTTGCTGGCCACGCCGGTCAGAGAAAGACCCTCCAACTTATTTCTCGGCATTACTGGTGGCCTACCCTGCACAAGGACGTAATAGATTTTGTTGCTGCCTGTGTCTCCTGTGGCCGCAACAAAGTTCCGAGACACCTGCCTGCCGGTCGCCTTCTTCCGCTTCCGGTACCCACTGCCCCTGGCAGCATATAGCCATGGACTTCATAACGGATCTCCCTGTCTCTGCTGGTTTTACGGTCATTTGGGTGGTCGCTGACCGCTTTTCCAAGATGGCTCACTTTACTCCCCTGCCAGGCCTTCCGTCTGCACCCGAGCTGGCTAAAGACTTTATCCGCCACATTTTCCGACTCCATGGCCTGCCCCGTCACATCGTGTCGGATCGAGGGGTACAGTTCACCTCACGTTTCTGGAGAGCCACTTGTAAATTATTAGACGTCACCCTGGACTTCTCCTCCGCTTACCACCCACAGTCCAATGGTCAAGTGGAGCGGATCAACCAGATCCTGACCAGTTACCTCCGGCACTTTGTTAATGCCCACCATTCTGATTGGGTGGATCTCCTGCCATGGGCCGAATTTTCTTACAACAATCACGAGAGCGAATCTTCCTCCAAATCCCCGTTTTTTGTAGTCTTCGGTCAGCATCCTCGGATCCCTTTTCCCGTCTCCACCTCAGTGGATAATCCGTCTGCAGAATCTCTTGTTAACAAATTTTCCTCCATATGGAAGAGTACCGGTCCGCACTTCTTCTGTCTTCCGAGCGTATGAAAAGACATGCTGACAAAAAACGTCTGGATCCTCCTCAATTCCGTCCTGGGGATAAGGTCTGGCTCTCGTCCAAGTATGTTCGGCTCAAGATTCCTTCCTATAAGTTAGGTCCTCGGTTCATCGGTCCTTTGGAGGTCATCAGTCAGATCAACCCGGTGGCCTATAAATTGAAACTCCCGGCCAACTTGCGGATCCCCAACTCCTTCCATGTATCTCTCCTCAAACCGGTGGTACTTAACTCTTTTTCTAAGTCTATAGGCACGCCTCCTGCTCCGGTTTCTGCTGAAAACGAATTTGAGGTAGAGAATATTCTGGCCACCAAAAGGGTAAGAAGGAAGACCTATTTTTTGGTGGATTGGAAGGGGTTTGGTCCTGAGGAGAGAACGTGGGAGCCGCGGGAGACTATCCATGCCCCTCTCATCTTAGCTAAATTTCTCTCTGGCCTAAAAAAGGGGGGACCTAAAGGGGGGGTACTGTAGTGCAGGCGTCCCTGCCCTCTGCCAGGCAGGGACGCTGTTCCCCTTACCCTCTGCTCCGGGGCCGGCGTCCTCCTCCCGCTCTGCTGGCAGCGCGCGCTCCTCTGCTCCGAGGCCGGCGTCCTCCTCCCGCTCTCCTGGCTGCGCGTGTTCCTCTGCTACAGGGTCGGCGTCCTCCTCCCGCTCTCCTGGCTGCGCGCGCTCCTCTGCTCCGAGGCCGGCGTCCTCCTCCCGCTCTCCTGGCTGCGCGCGTTCCTCTGCTCCGGGGCCGGCGTCCTCCTCCCGTCCTGCTGGCAGCGCGCGCTCCTTCCCGGCCACTGTGCTTAGGTCGCGCGCGCGCTACCCCTCTCTTTAAAGGGGCCGCGCGCCATCCTAAAGAGTCCCCGGCCAATGGCCGGAGGGCTTCACCTTATATAAGGCACTTCCTCCAAAATGGAGGTGCCCGAGCAATGTTGTTGCACTGTTCACTACTCTGCTTCAGTCCTCAGGGTCCATTGCCAGTTACCTGTCAGATTCCTGCCAGTTTGCTGTCTGTTCCTGCCTGTTACCTGTCTACCAGCCTACCTGGAGGCTCTGCCGTCACGAGTTGTGACCTTCGGCTATTCCAGTGACTCTCGCCCGCTCACCTGGGAGCGTTCATCTGTTACCTGCCTGCTAGCCTACCTGGAGGCTCTGCCGTCACGAGTTGTGACCTTCTGCTATTCCAGTGACCCTCACCCGCTCACCTGGGAGCGCTCATCTGTTACCTGCCTGCTAGCCTACCTGGAGGCTCTGCCGTCACGTGCTGTGACCTTCTGCTATTCCAGTGACTCTTGCCCGCTCACCTGGGAGCGCTCATCTGCTATCTTCCTGCTAGCCTACCGGGAGGCTCAGCCATCACAGGTCGTATCTATCTTCATCCAGAGACTGCCCCAGTCACTTACCGTGATCTCCTGCCCGCTCATTCAGAGACTGCCCCGGCCACTTGCTGTGACCTCTTGCCCGTTCATCCAGAGACTATCCCGGTTACCTGCTTTGACTACCTGCCCGTCTACCCTGGTTGCCACACGCTCCCTTACAAGGTTCGCCCCTTTGTATAGTAGCTCAGAGGTTCCGCCTCCCAGACCCGTTACACATTACAGATTGCTCCGGCCATAGAACCCGCTGGATCCCAGAGATCTCTGGCTGTGGAGCTTTGTCAAGAGGTGACCCGTCTGAGGGATCAGCAGGACAAGATCACGACTTTTCTACGCAGCTTGTCTACCCGCATGGATTCCCTGATGTCCCGGCTGCACCTGACTCAACTACCGGCACCCAGGTAACCACCTGTATGGCAAGTAAAGGTCCTCGCCTGTCTGCCCCCACCTGCTTCCATGGCGACCCTGTTTAGTGTCGGGGTTATCAACCAGTGCAATCTGCACTTCGAACTCCTGGGGCATATGTTCTCTTCTGATCGAGCCAAGGTGGGCTTCATAATGTTACACCTCGCTGGAGAGGCCCTTGCCTGGCTGAATCCGCTGTGGGAGAGAGGGGATCCTCTGGTTAATAATCTCCAGTCTTTTCTAGAAGCATTCTGCAGGACCTTCGATGAACCTGGTTGCGTCACGTCGACAACCTCAGCTCTTCTACGCTTACGTCAAGGGACTCTTACAGTGGCTCAGTATGCCGTTCGGTTCTGCACTCCTTCATCTAAATTATCCTGGAAGAATGAGTCCCTGGTGTCCACTTTTTGGGAATGTTTGTCGGGTAGAATAAAGGATGAGCTGGCGGGACGGGACAGGCCTACTACTTTGGACGATCTGATATCCCTGGCAACCCGGATAGATCTGCGATTTCAAGAATGTTCCAAGGAGACCAAACGGGACAAGAGGTCCTAGCCCCTGGGTCCTAGTTCTCCTAAATTGGCTACCTCATCTTCCTCCCCTGAGGCCATGGATGTTGACCATGTAAGTTTGGCCAGCCATCACCAAGAGGTGCGTCGCCAAGAGGGGAGTGCTACTATTGCGGTTGTCTTGAGCATCAGATCCGTACCCGCTCAAAGAGGTCGTAAAACTCCCATGCCTAGGGTCGGTAGGAGAGGCCACCCTAGGTAGAGAACATCCCTCTTCATCACTGCAAATCTCGGTCTCCGTGTCCTTCGGAGCTATAACATTTTCTGAACTCTGCTTGCTGGATTCTGGAGCCACCGGGAACCTCATCCAGCAGGAGGTTGTGGATCACTACCACATACCTTTCTCTTACTGGTCCTTCTCTGATGTCTTTGGGAAAAAGGAGGCAGAGAGACTACCTCCACACAGGTCGTATGACTATCCAATTGATCTTTTCCCCAGAACATCCCCTCCTCGCGGGAGAGTTTATCCTCTTTCTCAAGCAAAGACTCAAGCCATGTCTGACTACATCCAGGAGAACCTGGCCAGAGGATTTATCCGGAAGTCATCTTCACCGGCAGGAGCAGGATTCTTCTTCATGAAGAAAAAGGATGGATCCCTGCGGTCCTGTATCGACTACCGGAGCCTAAACCAGATCACGGCAAAAAACAGGTATCCATTACCTCTTATTTCAGAGCTGTTTGATCGTCTCCGAGGGGCCAAGATCTTCACCAAATTGGATCTCAGAGGGGCCTACAACCTGATCCGAATCCGAGAAGGAGACGAATGGAAAACAGCCTTCAATACCCGAGATGGCCACTACGAATATCTGGTAATGCCGTTTGACCTAAGCAATGCACTCGCGGTTTTTCAGGAATTTGTAAACAACATTTTCAGGGATCTGCTCTCTACATGTGTGTACAAAATATGATGATTTTTGCTTAAAGGGCACTTCCAATCAAATACGAATCCAAAAGAAAAAGGGAAGCATATCATGCCATAAAAAACTTTAATTTTTATTGTAGAAAAATATTATAGCGATAATGCATCAAAAGATTTTTTTGTATTTAAAAGTGGAAACAGCAATACAGAAAAAAAACGCATGCAAATCAGGATAAATGATCGGTAGTTAATTACTGCACAAATCACAGTGACATTTGGAGACAGGTATAATTTACATGAAAAAGAGACGAAAAAAGTCTCATAGAACGGGCACTATAAATAAGTGCTCAATGCATCTCAATTGACACATATACCCATGTAACAAATAAGGTGCAAGTGCAATACAGGGAGTTACAACAGAGATACAACATTTTCAGAGTTCAATAAACAATCTCCAAAACACAAGATAAGGTGCTAAATTACATTTAAATATACCTGAGATGCGGCTGACACCCCGACGCGCGTTTCGCTCTATAGCTTCCTCCAGGGGGATGTGCGTGTCTAGTACTGAAAACCTACATGCTTTTATAGCTCAAAGGGAGTCGCCGACGGTAAAGATTTAGATGCGTCATATCCTTCATGGGGATTAACCCATATCAACCTCAGCTGGGTATGATAACGGTTGATATGGTAACCACAAAAGCGTCCGCTCAATGCTAAAACAATCGCGAGAGCTGATATATTAAGGACGCGTTGCCAGGACAACACAGCAGCCCCAAAGGAACAGCAGACCGCCCACCGCTCGACGTCAGAGCAGGGGGAGTGCTGAAGCTGGAGCGTCTGTGCTGTCATGACAGAGGATGAAGGTAAAGTCCCTCTCCCTCCCCAACAACAAGGGAGAATGAGACGAGAGATTGCCATACCTGATGCCATGGATAAGGACAAGAAGAGGCCTCAAGGATATCCTATCTCATCCACGGCTCGACATGTCAGAGCTAGGAGGGAGAAGGAAATCCAAAGCTGTCGTCTTGTCCAGGCATTATGTGGAAAATCATCCCAGCGAGGGGGAATATGAGAGAGAGGAAGAAGAGGGATAAAAAGAAAAAGGGGGGAGTGGGAGAAAAAAGGAAGGGGAAGCCAGGGAAATAAGTGTGTGGGAAAGTGTGTGAAAATTGGGGATAATGCAAAAAAAGTGTGGGAACGAATAAAATGAGGGATAAATACTAATATGTGAAAGAATCAAGTGGCAAAATGATAAATAAATTAATATAATATAAAATAATGCTAATATATTATAAAATCAAATAACAAGACAGTGGATAATTTAGTGCAATATGATGAACAGTAATAAAGTAAAAAGATGAATAAAAAATTATTAATAATAAAAAAATATATGAAAAAGTATATAAAGGTGAAAAAATGAAAAAATACAATATGAGGAAATATACGGTGAAAGTTCTTCTTCATTGGTGATTCAAACCGACTTCCCTTGATATTCCGAATAAAAATGTATCTTCAATCAATATATCTCCTTTTTCTCAAGAATTGAAATGGAATGGTCAACATCATAAACGATATCCGCGGTGACTCAAAAGCACAAGAATAATAGACATATGGCGGTGAATAGACTATAAGAAAAAAATTAAAGGTTAAAATCAAGTTAAAAGCAAACAGGAAATGATAATAAAAACAATTTATAAGAAGGGGCATAACTGAGCATCTCATTAAGGCCAGCAGGATAAACCGATCCAACTTTGGAGATCCATTTGGCTTCCAATTGAGCCAAAGTTTTTCTCCAGTTCCCTCCCCTGATATCAATCCAGACCTTATCAATGCCCCTGACCTTAAGTAGTCCAGCATTGCAATTATGGGAAACCTTAAAGTGTCTAGCAACAGGAATTTCACTTAAATTTCACTTAAAGCGACAGAAAGGTTTAGGGAGTAGGGAGTTTGTAATTGCAGCCCTTTTGAGGGCTAGGTTACAGCAGTTCCTAGCACTTTTAGCAGGCAGGTCTGTGCTCTTAATAGACAGATAGGTTGTGAGTAGTGACTATTTGTAATTGCAGCCTTTTTGAGGGCAAGGTTACATCAGTTCCTATCACTTTTTGCCAGCTCCACCAGCGTTCAAATAACTACGAATTTTGAGCTGCATCTTGCCTGTAGAATAATTTTGGGCATAGTTGCAGTGTGTGGTACTCATTCTATTAGGTCATCTATACAAAGTTCCACCAGCGTTCAAGTAAATACGAATTTTTAGCTGCATCTTGCCTGTAAAATAATTTGGGGCATAGTAGCAGTGTGTGGTACTCATTCTATTAGGCCATCTATACAAAGCTCCACCAGTGTTGAAATTACTAATAATTTTTATCTGCATCTTGCTGGACAATAATTTTGGGCACAGTAGCAGTGTGTGGTACTCATTCTATTAAACCATCTACACTAAGCTCCACCACCTGTGTATCTAATAAAATTGTTTTACAACTTCTAACCCAGCCAATCCTTTTGGGCTAGTACCACAAATTGGCCACTCAGCTCTGCTTGGTTTCCATCCATCGTTTTTTGTGCAAACAACTCCAGAGTTGTCAATTAGTTAACCACCAAAATGAGTGGCAAAAGGCCTGCTGCTGGTGTAAAGGGGAATAGGCGTGTTGGGAAGGGAAAAAAAGGTTGTGTCCGTGGGGTAGGTGTTAAAGCAACAGTAACATCTGCAGAAGAAAGACCATCTTCCAGCCAAACTAAGATGTCTACTTCTTTTAGTGGACAATGTGGTACGATCCCTTTCTTACGGGCACGCCCATCGCTACAAATTCCAGATGAGGCACAAAAAACAGCAGGTGCTTCAACAGATATCAAGCGCTCCTTTAAGTCGGCTCTCCTCCACCTCAACTTCAACATCACAAATACTCCATTCCTCAGAGGTGTCACCCCAATTGCACTTGCTTCCTCACAGCTCCCAAGTTTCCAGCTGCCCGTCTGAGTATGGGGTAGAACAGATGGTTGAGTCTGCAGAGCAGTTTACTCATACTATAGCCTGGGAATCAGAGGTCGTCTCCAGAGCTTCTGTGAATCCAGACGAGGAAATGATCTGCACCGATGCCCAGAATCTTTCTGAAAAAAAGTAGCACACTGTAGCGCTATAGCTAGCGGACACAAAATATGAAAAATATGAAAAAACAATTGCATCACTGCCTTAGAAATATGAAAAATTGAGAAGTCTTAGCGCATAAAAAGGCCAATTTATGTGTACCTGGGAGCTACGTTAAGGCTCTTCTCGTATCCCAGGTCCTAACTATGCCAACCTCACTTAGAAAAGTCTGTCTGTATGGGAACATATGAATCCTCTCTTCAGACTAAAATCTACATTGGGGATTGATTTGCCCTTTTCCTATGCTTATCGCCCTGAGACTAACGTTCAGACAGAGAGGACAAATCAGTCTTTGGAGCAAATTTTAAGATCTTTTGTCGCCGATCAGCAGGAGAATTGGTCATCATTTCTTCCTCTGGCTGATTTTGCCTTTAACAATTGGGTTAATCAGTCCTCAGGGACCTCTCCGTTTTTCTGTAATTACGGGTTTCATCCTCATTTTGGTGAGTTCTCCAGGATAAGTTCTGGTTGCCCTGGGGTGGATGTCACCATTCAAGAGCTTCAGAAGGTTTGGAGGGAGGTTAACAAGAACACTGAGGTTGCTCAGCATCGGCAGAAGAGGAAGGCCGGGGTCGCCTTCAAAGTGTGAGATAAGGTATGGCTAATTTCCAGGAATATTAGATTAAAGATGCTCTCGCTGAAGTTGGGTCCGTATGAAATTCTGGAGGTGGTCAATCCAGTTGCCTTCCAATTAAAACTACCTTGGTCTTTCCGTATTTCTAATGTGTTCCACAAGTCGTTGTTAAAGAAATTTATTCCCTCTGCTCTGTCCTCCTCGCCCCCGCCTCCTCCAATGTCCATTGAGGGAAACTTGGAATATGAGGTACAAAGGATTATTGATTCCCGAATGGTCCGCAATTCCCTTCAATATCTGGTACATTGGAAGGGGTACGAGCCTGAGGAACGATCCTGGGTCCCAGCTCATTCTGAAAGGGCTGATTGGTTGGTTCAGGCCTTTCATCAGAGGTTTCCTGGGAAACCTGGGGTCCGGTGGCCCCCACTTGAAGAGGAGGTACTGTCACGATCTCCACACTATTTTAACTATTGTTTGGAGGCTGTCAGTTTGTTGTGGCTGTACTGGGTCTGTGCTGCAATCAGCTGTGTTCTCTTCCCTTAGTTTTCTACTTAAGCATGCTACCTTCTCTATCCAGTGTCAATCGTACACTTGCTGCTGCCTGTGTGAGACTGATCTCTCTGTGCTCTGTGCCTGACCCAGCTTGACTTGATTCCCTTTCTGGACCTAGACTCTTTGCTTGTGAGTTGTGACCTGACTTCTCTTGTTCCTGCTCCCTGTAAACTGCTTTGTCTTTCTGGTTTTTCTGACCCCAGCTTGTGTATTGGATTACTTCTCTGACTACCCCTTGTTGTACCACGCCGTTTCCTGGACCTTACCTCGGATCGTTTTTGACTTCCCTTTATTCTGTAAGTAGTAATATAATATTTCTATCTGTAATTATAGTCTTTCTCTCCACTTCTGGGACTCGCGTCACCTTACCATTGACCTTTACATTTTTTCTTTTTCCCAGTATGGATCCGCTACTGCTGAATTTCCGGCTTTTCTTCTATCGATGTAATATATACAGTATATATATCCAAAAAATGAAAGCAGCACACCATAATGTAGTCAATGTAATTGCCCATCTGGCGACATTTCGGTCCCAAAAATGTGGACCTTTCTCAAGCTTGAGAAAGGTCCACATATTTGAGACCGAAACGTCGCCAGATGTACACTACAAACTTGCTTTTGCATGAGATAAAATCTCGAACCTTATGTTAGATTGGACCAATCTGTAATAGGCTTTTAACTATATGAAGATGGCAGAAGTTACACTGTCCGCATTTGTGATTCCCTTGCAGGGAATTATTTTTTAACCAGTTATTCTCTGTTGGTAACTGCCAATTTTTGCTTATCGCTGTGTGCACTATAATATCAATCGGACTGTGTTGGAAGCTAAAGATAAATCTCTGTCCAGAGTTTTCATCGTTATTATCCTGTTTTTTTCTGCTGTTTTTTCCTCATCTTCAATAAATCCATTTGTCATAAATTTTCAACCTGGTTTTGTGTTACATTTAACAAGAGCATGGGATAACCTCTTCTAGAAAAACGTGTTTTTAATACATCTGTCTGTTCCTTGAAGGTATTGTGATTATTATTTATTTTATGTAATCTTACCATTTGACTTCTCTTTTGTGTGCATTGGGTGCGCACTATTAAAGTGTAACATATTATTTGTAGCTGTGGGTTTTCTATGTACACATGTATTAATTACCCCATCTATGATGTCTATTTTAACGTCCAAAAATTCTAGACTGTTATATCCAAAACAAGAAATGTATCGCATAATTTCCGTGTTGATTTCGTTCAAATATCTCACGAAGCCATCAAAATCCTCTTTGGAACCATCTCATATTATGAAAATATCATCCACATATCTCAAAAATGTTCGAATATGTTTTAAAAAAGGATTAGAAATGCTTGCTATGTATTTTTCTTCAAAAACAGCCAGAAAAAGGTTTGCAAAAACGCATGCGACAGGTGTCCCTATTGCAGTGCCGATTTTTTGCGAATACCATTTATTAACAAGCTTAAAATGGGCAGCATGGTGGCTCAGTGGTTAGCACTGCAGCCTTGCAGCGCTGGAGTCCTGGGTTCAAATCCCACCAAGGACAACATCTGCAAGGAGTTTGTATGTTCTCCCTGTGTTTGCGTGGGTTTCCTCCGGTTTCCTCCCACACTCCAAAAAAACATACTGATAGGGAATCTAGAATGTGAGCCCCATTGGGGACAGCGACGATAATGTGTGCAAACTGTAAAGCGCTGCGGAATATGTTAGCGCTATATAAAAATAAAGATTTATTTATTATTATTAAAAGCGTTATGAGATAAAACAAAATCTAGTCCATCAAGGATAAAGGTGAGAAAGTCGTGGTCTTTATTTGTATTCTCTAGAATTTTATGTATGGCATCGATACCCTTATTTTGGGGAATTTGGAGATTCCATATCAATTGATATTAAAGTCAATTTCTTTCAAAGCTAACAAAAAAATCACCAGAATCCTTGATGTAGGATGGTATTTGTGGTAGCAGTGACTTTCTTCTGGCGACTCAACCATGCAGCCCATTTTTCTTCAAGTGCCTCCTTATTGTGCATCTTGAAACAGCCGCACCGCTAGTTTTCAGAGAGTCCAGTATTTCAGATGATGTTATTTGTGGGATTTTCTTTGCATCCTGAACAATTTTCCTGGCATTTGTCACAGGTCACAGGTGAGGATATCACCTTTAGTAGCCATTCAAACCCATTTGTGTCAAAGTCTGTGCATGTTATCAGGTCAAAATCACCAGGGTATGAGAACTTTTGATCAGGGTCATTTGGATGTTTTGGGTTGTCATTATGATTTAAAAAGAGAAACACAGTAGTGACAATAAATGACTTCACCAACCACTAACCATGAGGGGGGGAAAGGTTTTGGTGTTATCATTCATATTCTCTGAAAAAAGGCCAAGAAAGTAAAAATTCTGCCGGGGTATGAAAAATTTTGAGCACAACTGTATATTAAAATTCAATTTTTAAAATTTTTTTTTAGCATATAGTTTCTTGTTTTATTTACACCTCTTATTGTATTGACCTAGTTCCTTCACCGACAAGATTATCAAGGGATCAGTACCCACAATCAAGGTTACTCCTGACAACAGCTCAGTAGGTAATATCCTGCAAGTGAAAAGATTGCACAACTGTGGAAAAGGGAATATCATCAATACTTACCATTAGCAACATTAACTGGAAACATTTATTTTATCTCTCCCTTTTTCTCCCATGAATCAGAATGTAACAGTTATAAAATATATTCTAAGTTCAAAAAAATAATTTCTATAACACTGCCTAATATATTCATGAATGTAACTATAATGTTACTGCTTCCAATGTAAAAAAATAACTCCTATAACACTGCTCCTTTGTACAATAATATAACTACTATAACACTGCTCCTATGTACAAGAATATAACTGCTATAATACTGCCCCCTATGTACAAGAATATAACTACTATAATGCTGCTCCTATGTACAAGAATATAACTACTATAATACTGCCCCTATGTACAAGAATATAACTACTTAATACTGCTCCTATGTACAAGAATATTACTACTATAATACTGCCCCTATGTACAAGAATATAACTACTATAATACTGCTCCTATGTACAAGAATATAACTATTATTATACTGCTCCTATGTACAAGAATATAACTACTATAATACTGCTCCTATGTACAAGAATATAACTACTATAATACTGCTCCTTTGTACAATAATATAACTACTATAACACTGCTCCTATGTACAAGAATATAACTGCTATAATACTGCTCCTATGTACAAGAATATAACTATTATTATACTACTCCTATGTACAAGAATATAACTACTATAATACTGCTCCCTATGTACAAGAATATAACTACTATAATACTGTCCCTATGTACAAGAATATAACTACTATAATATTGCCCCCTATGTACAAGAACATAACTACTATAATACTGCTCCCTATGTACAAGAATATAACTACTATAATACTACCCCTATGTACAAGAATATAACTACTATAATACTGCCCCTATGTACAAGAATATAACTACTATAATACTGCTCCTATGTACAAGAATATAACTACTATAATACTGCCCCTATGTACAAGAATATAACTACTATAATACTGCTCCTATGTACAAGAATATAACTACTATAATACTGCTCCTATGTACAAGAATATAACTACTATAATACTGCTCCTTATGTACAAGAATATAACTACTATAATACTGCCCCCTATGTACAAGAATATAACTACTATAATACTGCCCCTATGTACAAGAATATAACTACTATAATACTGCTCCTATGTACAAGAATATAACTACTATAATACTGCCCCTATGTACAAGAATATAACTACTATAATACTGCTCCTATGTACAAGAATATAACTACTATAATACTGCTCCTATGTACAAGAATATAACTACTATAATACTGCCCCTATGTACAAGAATATAACTACTATAATACTACCTCCTATGTACAAGAATATAACTACTATAATACTGCTTCTATATATAAGAATATAACTACTATAATACTGCCTCCTATGTACAAGAATATAACTACTATAATACTGCTCCTATATACAAGAATATAACTACTATAATACAGCTCCAATGTACAGGAATATACCTACTATAATACTGCTCCTATGTACAAGAATATAACTACTATAATACTGCTCCAATGTACAGGAATATACCTACTATAATACTGCTCCCTATGTACAAGAATATAACTACTATAATACTGCCCCTATGTACAAGAATATAACTACTATAATACTGCCCCTATGTACAAGAATATAACTACTATAATACTGCTCCTATGTACAAGAATATAACTACTATAATACTGCTCCAATGTACAGGAATATACCTACTATAATACTGCTCCTATATACAAGAATATAACTACTATAATACTGCTCCAATGTACAGGAATATACCTACTATAATACTGCTCCCTATGTACAAGAATATAACTACTATAATACTGCCCCTATGTACAAGAATATAACTACTATAATACTGCCCCTATGTACAAGAATATAACTACTATAATACTGCTCCCTATATACAAGAATATAACTACTATAATACTGCTCCTATGTATAAGATTATAACTACTATAATACTGCTCCTATGTACAAGAATATAACTACTATAATACTGCCCCTATGTACAAGAATATAACTACTATAATACTGCCCCTATGTACAAGAATATAACTACTATAATACTGCTCCTATGTACAAGAATATAACTACTATAATACTGCTCCAATGTACAGGAATATACCTACTATAATACTGCTCCTATATACAAGAATATAACTACTATAATACTGCTCCAATGTACAGGAATATACCTACTATAATACTGCTCCCTATGTACAAGAATATAACTACTATAATACTGCCCCTATGTACAAGAATATAACTACTATAATACTGCCCCTATGTACAAGAATATAACTACTATAATACTGCTCCCTATATACAAGAATATAACTACTATAATACTGCTCCTATGTATAAGATTATAACTACTATAATACTGCTCCTATGTACAAGAATATAACTACTATAATACTGCTCCTATGTACAGGAATGTAACTACTATAATACTGCTCCTATGTACAAGAATATAACTACTATAATACTGCTCCTATGTACAAGAATATAACTACTATAATACTACTCCTATGTACAAGAATATAACTACTATAATACTACTCCTATGTACAAGAATATAACTACTATAATACTGCTCCAATGTACAGGAATATACCTACTATAATACTGCTCCCTATGTACAAGAATATAACTACTATAATACTGCTCCTATGTACAAGAATATAACTAGTATAATACTGCCCTTATGTACAAGAATATAACTACTATAATACTGCTCCTATGTACAAGAATATAACTACAATAATACTGCTCCAATGTACAGGAATATACCTACTATAAAACTGCTCCCTATGTACAGGAATATAACTACTATAATACTGCTCCTATGTACAAGAATATAACTACTATAATACTGCCCCTATGTACAAGAATATAACTACTATAATACTGCTCCCTATGTACAAGAATATAACTACTATAATACTACTCCTATGTACAAGAATATAACTACTATAATACTGCTCCAATGTACAGGAATATACCTACTATAATACTGCTCCCTATGTACAGGAATATAACTACTATAATACTGCTCCTATGTACAAGAATATAACTACTATAATACTGCCCCTATGTACAAGAATATAACTACTATAATACTGCCCCTATGTACAGGAATATAACTACTATAATACTGCCCCCTATAAACAAGAATATAACTACTATAATACTGCTCCTATGTATAGGAATATAACTACTATAATACTGCTCCTATGTACAAGAATATAACTACTATAATACTGCTCCTATGTATAGGAATATAACTACTATAATACTGCTCCTATGTACAAGAATATAACTACTATAATACTGCCCCTATGTACAAGAATATAACTACTATAATACTGCCCCTATGTACAGGAATATAACTACTATAATACTGCCCCTATAAACAAGAATATAACTACTATAATACTGCTCCTATGTACAAGAATATAACTACTATAATACTGCTCCTATGTACAAGAATATAACTACTATAATACTGCTCCTATGTACAAGAATATAACTACTGTAATACTGCCCTATGTACAAGAATATAACTACTATAATACTGCCCCCTATGTACAGGACTATAACTACTATAATACTGCCCCTATGTACAGGAATATAACTACTATAATACTGCTCCTATGTACAAGAATATAACTACTATAATACTGCCCCTATGTACAAGAATATAACTACTATAATACTGCCCCTATGTACAGGAATATAACTACTATAATACTGCCCCCTATAAACAAGAATATAACTACTATAATACTGCTCCTATGTACAAGAATATAACTACTATAATACTGCTCCTATGTACAAGAATATAACTACTATAATACTGCTCCTATGTACAAGAATATAACTACTATAATACTGCTCCTATGTACAGGAATGTAACTACTATAATACTGCTCCTATGTACAAGAATATAACTACTATAATACTGCTCCTATGTACAAGAATATAACTACTATAATACTACTCCTATGTACAAGAATATAACTACTATAGTACTGCTCCAATGTACAGGAATATACCTACTATAATACTGCTCCCTATGTACAAGAATATAACTACTATAATACTGCTCCTATGTATAGGAATATAACTACTATAATACTGCTCCTATGTACAAGAATATAACTACTATAATACTGCCCTATGTACAAGAATATAACTACTATAATACTGCCCTATGTACAGGAATATAACTACTATAATACTGCTCCTATGTACAAGAATATAACTACTATAATACTGACCCTATGTACAAGAATATAACTACTATAATACTGCCCCTATGTACAAGAATATAACTACTATAATACTGCTCCTATGTACAAGAATATAACTACTATAATACTACCCTATGTACAAGAATATAACTACTATAATACTGCCCCTATGTACAAGAATATAACTACTATAATACTGCCCCTATGTACAAGAATATAACTACTATAATACTGCTCCCTATGTACAAGAATATAACTACTATAATACTGCCCCTATGTACAAGAATATAACTACTATAATACTGCTCCTATATACAAGAATATAACTACTATAATACTGCTCCTATGTACAAGAATATAACTACTATAATACTGACCCTATGTGCAAGAATATAACTACTATAATACTGCTCCTATGTACAAGAATATAACTACTGTAATACTATTCACTATCTACAGTAATAATATTCACTATCGACAATTACAGTATATAGATATTACATTTTTTCTGTATTTATTAGAATATCTTCAATAAGAGGGAGATCTCTTTTCAGATCGGCTTACAGTCATGCTCTTCCAATGGACTCTGCATCCTGTGGTATATGCCGTACGTAGTAGAGTTTATACCGGAGACTCTAGATGTTTTTTCTTGTTTCAGCCTTCATCTTTTAATCATTTTAATGATCTTTCCTTGAATCTCTCTCTTTTTTTTTTCTTTACTCCATTCTTTTGTAGGACTCACCTCCAACCTCTCTGTATGCCGACGTGGTCAAGACTCTCCGCAGCCTTCTGGGTTCTATTATGGTAATATTTGGACATCGCTTTCTTGCTTGGGCCGTCACTTCCCTCTGCCTGCGGATGCTCTCGCCTGCCTGAAAGGGAAAAACATCTACATGTTTGGAGACTCAACTCTACGTCAGTGGTTCGAATATTTGGAGAGAAATTTATTCCAAGTGAGAAGTTCATGAAATGAAACATTTTTTTCTATTTTACAAACTTTTTATTTCCTTAAAGGGAATCTGTTAGCAGGTTTTTTCTGTGTGACCTGATAGCAGCATGATGTAGGCGCAGAGACCTCTATGACATTTGGTATATTGGGTGCAGCAGTTATGATAAAATCATAGTTATCTTTGCTGCAGATATAGAAGAGCTGAGATGTTGAGCTGTGTCTTACCCCGACCACACTACAGTTTTCTGTGTACATTGCATAGTGACAGAGCTGCTAATTAGTGCTGGAGGTTTGCTTGGACTAGAAGGCACGAGTCAGGGCAGGTTCCAGGTTTTCGTGGGCCTCGGGTGAAAGAGTGTCAGTGGGCCCATTTAACACATACCACAATTCATGATGCTCCGATACGGCAGAGAAATATAGGTATAGTACAATGCCAAACACTTCACTTCTTACATTACATGAGTGATATCTATTGTAAGTTCTACAATAGATCAGAAATTGGACAGTATAGTCCTCCATACAGTATTATGGGCACCACATAGTGCTCCATACAGAATAATGAGCCCCATATATTCCTCCATACAGTGTTATGGGCACCACATAGCGCTCCATACAGAATAATGAGCCCCATATATTGCTCCATACAGTGTTATGGGCACCACATAGCGCTCCATACAGAATAATAAGCCCCATATATTCCTCCATACAGTGTTATGGGCACCACATAGCGCTCCATACAGAATAATGAGCCCCATATATTGCTCCATACAGAATAATGAGCCCCATATATTGCTCCATACAGAATAATGAGACCTATATATTGCTCCATACAGAATAATTATCCCCATATATTGCTCTATACAGAATAATAAACCCCATATAATGCTCCATACAGAATAATGAGCCCATATATTGCTCTATACAGAATAATAAACCCCATATAATGCTCCATACAGTATTATGGGCACCACATAGCGCTCCATACAGAATAATGAACCCCATATATTGCTCTATACAGAATAATGAGCCCCATATATTGCTCCATACAGAATAATGAGCCCCATATATTGCTCCATACAGAATAATGGACCCCATATAATGCTCCATACAGTATAATGAGCCCATATAATGCTCCATACAGTATTATGGGCACCATATTTTGCTCCATACAGAATAATGAGCCCTATATGTTGCTCCATACAGAAGAATGATCCCCATATATTGTTCCATACAGTATGTAATAGGCCCCATATATTGCTCGATACAGAATAATGGACCCCATATATTGCTCCATACAGTATATAATAGGCCCCATATATTGCTTCATAAAAAATAATGAGCCCCATGTATAGCTCAATACATAAAGGGGCTCATATAATGTTCCATACAGTATATGATGGACTCCATATAATGCTCCAGTATATTATTATTATTATTATTATTATTATTATTAATATTTATATAGCGCCATTTATTCCATGGTGCTGCACATGAGAAGGGGTTACATACAAATTACAGGTATCACTTATAGTAAACAAACTAACAATGACAGACTGGTAGGGGAGAGTATATGACGGGCCAATATAATGATCCATGTATAATTGGCCCCATATATGAAGCTCCAGTGTATAATGGGCCCCATATACGATGCTTCAGTGTATAATGGGCCTCATACCAGTGTATGATGGTCCCTATATATAACGCTCCAAACATAAAAAAAAATAATATGAAATCCTCACTTCTCCTTGCTGCTCTGCTCCGGACTCCTCAGTCCCATCGCCATCTTCCAGCTCTGGAGCGGTATTGCTCCAGAGTGGGGTGCACTGCTAACCGCATACGTATAGACTGTGTTGCAGCGGCTTTATTTTTGTTGTTTTCTGTTTTGAAAAAAAGGCTGTGTTTATTTCCTCTTCTTGTTGGTTTATGCTGCATAAAAATAATCCAACCGAACATTTAACCCCTTCACTCCCGGAGCTTTTTTTCGAGTTTTCGTTTTTTCGCTCCCCTTTCTTTCCAGAGCCATAACTTTTTTATTTTTCGGTCAATATGGCCATGTGAGGGCTTATTTTTTGCAGGACGAGATGTACTTTTGAAAGACACTATTGGTTTTACAATGTCATGTACTCAAAAACGGGAAAAAAATTCCAAGTGCGGTCAAATTGCAAAAAAAAGTGCAATACCACACTGGAGCAATACAGATTCACACTCTCTTCAGGACAAAACCACTGGAGAACCTCCCTTCAGTCTAGCTGAACCCGGACTGCCTCTAGAGCCCAGTGATTTAAGCCCCAGACCATGTGACTCTTTCCCCCATATGACTGAACACATGACTGAACACATGACTGTGACATCATACAGGTCCTATTGGCACACAGCAGTGCTGGCTCTGTAGGCGGAGATACAGTGGACAATCTCCCTCCCGCTCTATGAATGTCCACTACAAACCAACCCATAATGTTACTTTAACTTTACCCTCCCAACACGTAGTGTGCTGGAGGAAACTACTCTGGTTTCACAGCACTGACACCAACAAGCGCAGTGACAGATATCTCCCCTCCAGCACTACACCAGTGACTTTGTCACATATTCCCCCTCTCTGCCCAAATCCTGGGGTTTTGGCACCTTCACTCGCTAATCAGGGGAGTCTGGACAGGGCATCTGCGTTCCTTTCCTGGCTTATGCTCAAAGTGAAAAGTGAACCTTGGAGGCCTAAGAACCACCTAGCTACCCGAGCATTTTTAGCCTTCTTTTCCCTCAACCACTTCAGAGGGGCATGGTCGGACTCCAGCTTAATTTTATGGCCTAGCAGGTAATGCCTCAGAGTATCTATGGCCCATTTTATGGCTAACCACTCCTTCTCGATGATGGCATAGTTTCTCTCCCATGAAGAGAGCTTCTGGCTCAGATGCAGGATGGGATGCTCCTTCCCATTATCTTCCTGAGACAGCACGGCTCCCAAGCAGACTTCTGACTTATCTGTCTGGACCATAAACTCATTGCTAAAGTTTAGTGCAACCAGAACCAGACGTCCACACAGAGCCTGCTTCAGCTCCTGGAAAGCTATCTCAGGCTCAGCAGATCATTTAATCATTGACTATTTTGTGGCTTCAAGGAGGTCCGTCAACTGTGAAGCAATTATGGGGAACCTTGGGATAAAATGCCAGTAGTAACCCAAAATTCCAAGAAACACCCTCACTTGCATCTTGGAAAGCGGTTGTGGCCATTTCTGGATTGCCTCAATCTTGTTTATCTGGGGCTTGATTTCTCCCTCCTGATGACATAGCCTAGGTTTTCAGCCTCTTCCTTCCCTATGGCACATTTTTTGGGGTTTATGGTGAACCTTGCATTTCTCAGTGCATCCAGGAATGCTTGTGCCTTTGGTAGATGACTACCCTAGACAGGGCTGAAGACCACTATGTCATCTAGGTAGGCGGCAGAATGCTTGTTATGCGGAGCGAGGACCAGATCCATAGCCATCTGGAAGGTTGCTAGAGTCCTCGGTAGTCCGAAGGGCATTCTGGTGAATTGGAAACACCCATCAGGTGTTCTCCTTAGCACTCTGGGACATGTGGATCTGCCAGTTGCCCTTTGTAAGGTCGAGGGTTGTAATGTATCTCTCGGTTCCCAGTCTTTCAATGAGTTCATCCACCCCGGGCCTCGAATAAGCATCACATTTGGAGACCTCATTTAGCCTGCGGTAATCATTGCAAAACTGCACTCACCGTCAGGCTTCAGCACGAGGACGATGGGACTTGACCATCCACTTTTCGACTCCTCAATCACCCCGAGATCTTACATCCTCTTCACCTCATTTGCTATTACCTCCGGATGGGCTTCGGGAATTCTATAGGGCCTGAGGCTCCCCTTCCATGTAACTCTGTCAACACGTCATGCTCCACCACCTGCGTGTGCCCTGGCAACTCTGAGAACAGGTCACAGTTCTGCTGCCTGGCTGGTGTACATTATAATTCACCTCGCTCAGTTTTTCCACCACCTCGTATGGACCTTGCCACTTGGCTAGGGACTTGCTCTCCACCATGTGGATAAGCACTAACACACAGTCCCCGGGCTGGAAAAGCCTCGCTGAACTGTTATACACCCTTGCCTGTGGTTCCTGTGCCTAGAGAAGATGCTCCTTTCTCGATTGGCATTACTTTCACCATCCTCTCCTGTAACTGGGTGACATGCTTTATGATGCTCCAGTGTGATGTGACCTTGGCTTCACAAGCTTCTTTGACGATGTCCAGGAGCCCTCACGGATGTCGACCGTACAGAAGCTCAAACAGTGAGAAGCCAGTAGAGGCTTGTGGAACTTCTCTGAGAACAGCAGAAACGGAAGCAGATAGTCTCTGTCTCGACCATCCTTCTCAATTACCGATTTGAGCATCGCTTTCAAGGTTTTATTGAAGCGTTCTACTAGGTCGTCTATCTGAAGGACCTTACACAACTTGTGCAAAAATATGATCAAGTTCCAGGGCGATACTCTTAGCTGAGGAGTTTCTGAGTGGTACTGCTTCTGGGTACTGGGACGCATAGTCCATGACCACTAAGATGTATTGGTGCCCCGTACAGAATTAACTAGCGAACCCACTAGATCTATGGAAATCCTCTCAAATGGGACCTCTATCACAGGTAACGGAACTTAAGAAGACTTCGGAAGTGAGCAGAGGGAGTGGTTATCTGGCAGGTGGGGCAGGATCTACAACAATTTAGGATCTCCCGGTAACACCCTGGAAATTGAACCTCTGCATTATCCTCTCCTGCGTTTTCTCCACCCCAAATGTCCCCCAAAACATGTGAATTGCCCGGCCATGTCTAGCACCTTCTGCCGATAGGGACCTGGAACCAACAACTGCTCCACTATCTCCCCTCCCCTCAGTTTGGTCACCAGATACAGTAACTCGCTATTAACTGCAAAGTGTGGGAACCTGGTGTCAGCCTCTGACTCTTAAGCAACCGCATCTATCACAGACACATTTTTCAAATGCCCCTGTGAAGGAAACCCGGTTCCTCGCACGTCACCAATGTGACGTAACTACACAGGCACAGCTCTCCGGTGCCCCCTTTGTCTCTCAGGTCAGTAAGGGAACTGCACCTAGAGAAAATGGCTGCCGGGGAGGATGTCCTGTTACCCACTGGGTAATCTAAGATTCGTAGTCAGAGTAAAAGCATCAACCCAAAATTAATTTTATGGTTTAATTGCCTTAAGGGCGCACTAGATAATTACAGAAATATACAGTAAGCTATACAACGGAATTACAGTGGATTTGCAGTCAGAGTAAAATATAACAATAATGGTACAAGGCTTAGAGATATTAAGCTGAAGGTCTATTTTACCAGGTTGTAGGTTCATGTGGATGCCGGTAGCTCTGCAGTCCACAAGTATAAGAATCTTAGTTGCCGGATAGTCCCCAAAGCGCACGCCGCTGCTCCCTTGGCAGATCTGTCCCCTGCTTCTTCTTTAATCATCGTCTTGTTCTTCTGTGAGAGTGAATGTCTTTGCCATGGGCTCTCAATTCTTAAACATGCTGGGTTCCTCCCCCCGATGTCAGAGGGTGGGCTAATAATCTCCACCCTTCAGCTCCCTGCAGAATTTATTCCCAATATCTAACAAAGGGGGTAACTTTCTCCAGGATGATCGGATCAGGACACGAGAGGTACCAGTGAATGCGGTTTGTTTTGCCTGTCGTGTGGAGAGCAGACATGGACCCATTGGGACGCTGTGGAGGGCCAATCTCTATATCTCAGGTCCCCGAGCCCTCACTGACTCGGGAGTCGCACAGGCAGATGAGCGATTTCCGCAGGGTCGCGCGGATATTTTTTAGGAGTCTGTATCTCAAAAGGTGTGCTCATAATCCATAATCCTAGGATGGAGTCGGAGTGGCTTGGAGAGACAATGGATGTGTATTTCTGTGTCTAGCTGACAGGTATAATCTAATAGAAGCCGCCAGGCACCTCCAGGCCCCATGCTGGCGTGGCTCCTTATTCAAGCTTTGAAGTCCTGTTTTGGCCTTATCTCCTTAGCATACTAAAAGACCTTGCTATTCAGCACTAAATCCTGTTTTCTTCAATATGCGTACTGGGATGGGGGTAGGAGCAGTTTGCTGCCTGTGACTCTGTGAACTCAGACAAAATGGCCCCTGGGACAGGCCAAGCTCAGACATGAGGCAAGCATTATGCCCCATATCCAAGATGGCGGCTGCTCCTTCATCACAGCCCCTTTTACGGAAAGATACCATATTTGAGCAGAGCCAAAATTTTCCCCCAAAACCCGATCAGGAACCTCAGCCTCATTGGCCACCGTCTAGTCCTCATCACCTGTCAGGACACACAAGAGGAATGCCACCCCCTCTGGCTACAACAGGGATTTATCAGGGTGGAGTTGGCTTCTGTCTGAGTCACTTAGGATCTCCACTTTTCCCCAAAAGTCCCAAAACAGGCTGCAGTCCCACCTGATTATCACAGGGTATAGTAAGTCTCTCACAACCCCGACCTTATGGGACTCAGTACCACAGTTTGTTTATATAGACACTCTGGCAACAGAGTAGTCATTGGCATCGCCATGGATAAAGCGGACACCCACGTGTTTCCCTGTGATCAATTGGTGGGGGAGTGTGGCTCTTATCAGTGTCACCAAACTCCCTGAGTCCAATAGTCCTGACATCAGCACCCCATTTATGGACACGGGACATGGCTGTGGCCCATCTCCAGGCTGATAGTCCACACTGCAAGCGGGATAAGCATAATACGAGCAAAACTTGCCTAGATTGCAATCCATCTGCTTGGAAGTCAAAGGACAATGTCTCCAAGACCGTGACAGCGCCAGCAGATCAGGTCTTTACCAGCAGTCTTTTGCAAGCCCTCAACAGCTCCTTGGGACCTCAGAATTCCCCTAGTGATGGCTCTGCTACCCTTCTTTTGGGACTCGGGCTCCCGCTGGGTACCCCAGTATGAAGATGCACCACCCACCCCACTTCATTAGGGACCTCTCAACCACCTGGTACCTTCCTACGAGGCCCATCAGGTCATCCGCATTCTGTGGATCCCATGGGCAACACATGTCTGCATCAGCCTTGGAAGGGAGTGTATAAATCTTTACATTATAACCCATTCCACCATCTGGGCTGGAGTGGAGGACTCTGTCTGCAACCATTTCTGCACCAGATGCAGCAAGTCAAACATTTGGCAGCGAGGAGGTTTATCACCGCATTACGCTCAGTGATGAACCCTTTGCGCTTGGACAGACATAGTCACAGCTGAGTGTGGCGGTATCTCAGTTTTTAGTTTGGCATATTCCTGGGCATCCTGTAAGGCCAGGTCATAATAAGCCTTCTGGGGCTCGCCGGTTAGGTATGGGGCCAGCACCTCCGCCCAGTGGTCTGGTGACAGTCTCTTCCACTCTGCTACCTGCTCAAAAACAGTCAGAAATGCCTCTACATGATCACCCAAGGTCATTTTCAGCATTTCTTGTCTTACCGCCTTCCGGACGTATGTGTCATCACCTGCGCCTGGACTTGTGGAGTGAGCTTCCGGTTTCCCATGAACTGCTTTGCCAAGCAACTCGATCTACTCCTGCTGTTGTCGAAACTGATCCTGTTGGTGCTTCTGTTGCTGCTGCTGCTACTGCTGTTGCGTCTGCTGGATAAGCAGCTTACTTGTTTCCTGATGTGCCATTTTTCATATTTCGTGTTTGCAAGCTATAGCGCTACAGTGTGCTACCTTTTTTTCTTGTATGTATATGAGTTGGTGACTCTAGGTTTAGCACCTGTTCACACTGAATCTATGTTTGGATGTGCCGGTCAGTTTTTTGATATGTATTCATTTACCTTCTACCTGAGCGCTCCACCTAGTGGTCACAGGCTTTTTAATTACAACAGGTTCATCACCCCTCCAAAGAGATGTAGATTTTAGTCTGAAGAGAGGATTCATATGTTCCCATGCAGACAGACTTTTCTAAGCGAGGATAGGCATTAGTTAGGACCTGATATACGAGAAGAGCCTTGACGTGGCTATCAGGCTCACATAATTTGGCCATCTTATGCGCTAAGACTTCTCAATTTTTCATATTTCTAAGGTAATGATGCAATTCATTTTTCATATTTTTCATATTTCGTGTTTGCAAGCTATAGCGCTACAGTGTGCTACCTTTTTTTCTTGTATGTATATGAGTTGGTGACTCTAGGTTTAGCACCTGTTCACACTGAATCTATGTTTGGATGTGCCGGTCAGTTTTTTGATATGTATTCATTTACCTTCTACCTGAGCGCTCCACCTGGTGGTCACAGGCTTTTTAATTACAACAGGTTCATCACCCCTCCACAGAGATGTAGATTTTAGTCTGAAGAGAGGATTCATATGTTCCCATGCAGACAGACTTTTCTAAGCGAGGATAGGCATTAGTTAGGACCTGATATACGAGAAGAGCCTTGACGTGGCTATCAGGCTCACATAATTTGGCCATCTTATGCGCTAAGACTTCTCAATTTTTCATATTTCTAAGGTAATGATGCAATTCATTTTTCATATTTTTCATATTTCGTGTTTGCAAGCTATAGCGCTACAGTGTGCTACCTTTTTTTCTTGTATGTATATGAGTTGGTGACTCTAGGTTTAGCACCTGTTCACACTGAATCTATGTTTGGATGTGCCGGTCAGTTTTTTGATATGTATTCATTTACCTTCTACCTGAGCGCTCCACCTGGTGGTCACAGGCTTTTTAATTACAACAGGTTCATCACCCCTCCACAGAGATGTAGATTTTAGTCTGAAGAGAGGATTCATATGTTCCCATGCAGACAGACTTTTCTAAGCGAGGATAGGCATTAGTTAGGACCTGATATACGAGAAGAGCCTTGACGTGGCTATCAGGCTCACATAATTTGGCCATCTTATGCGCTAAGACTTCTCAATTTTTCATATTTCTAAGGTAATGATGCAATTCATTTTTCATATTTTTCATATTTCGTGTTTGCAAGCTATAACGCTACAGTGTGCTACCTTTTTTTCTTGTATGTATATGAGTTGGTGACTCTAGGTTTAGCACCTGTTCACACTGAATCTATGTTTGGATGTGCCGGTCAGTTTTTTGATATGTATTCATTTACCTTCTACCTGAGCGCTCCACCTGGTGGTCACAGGCTTTTTAATTACAACAGGTTCATCACCCCTCCACAGAGATGTAGATTTTAGTCTGAAGAGAGGATTCATATGTTCCCATGCAGACAGACTTTTCTAAGCGAGGATAGGCATTAGTTAGGACCTGATATACGAGAAGAGCCTTGACGTGGCTATCAGGCTCACATAATTTGGCCATCTTATGCGCTAAGACTTCTCAATTTTTCATATTTCTAAGGTAATGATGCAATTCATTTTTCATATTTTTCATATTTCGTGTTTGCAAGCTATAACGCTACAGTGTGCTACCTTTTTTTCTTGTATGTATATGAGTTGGTGACTCTAGGTTTAGCACCTGTTCACACTGAATCTATGTTTGGATGTGCCGGTCAGTTTTTTGATATGTATTCATTTACCTTCTACCTGAGCGCTCCACCTGGTGGTCACAGGCTTTTTAATTACAACAGGTTCATCACCCCTCCACAGAGATGTAGATTTTAGTCTGAAGAGAGGATTCATATGTTCCCATGCAGACAGACTTTTCTAAGCGAGGATAGGCATTAGTTAGGACCTGATATACGAGAAGAGCCTTGACGTGGCTATCAGGCTCACATAATTTGGCCATCTTATGCGCTAAGACTTCTCAATTTTTCATATTTCTAAGGTAATGATGCAATTCATTTTTCATATTTTTCATATTTCGTGTTTGCAAGCTATAGCGCTACAGTGTGCTACCTTTTTTTCTTGTATGTATATGAGTTGGTGACTCTAGGTTTAGCACCTGTTCACACTGAATCTATGTTTGGATGTGCCGGTCAGTTTTTTGATATATAAAAGTTTCTAGGGCATGTGAGCCATATGGGGGTCTGAAAGTACTTCTAGTTCTAAGGCCAAGACTAGCTGCTGTCAGAGTTTTGGAATCAGTGGAAGACCCCTGTTGAGTGCTAGTCATTTCTGATTCTGCAAAATGTAGTTTTAAAATTTTTGAAGTTCCATTTCTAACGCAAAAGTGTTACAATTAGAACTGGGACATAAAAAGGGACTGGGACTGAGGAAGGTCTGATTGACTGAAACGTTTGTATGTACCATATTTTTCGGACTATAAGACGCACTTTTTCTCCGAAAAATTTGTGGGGAAAATGGGGGGTGCGTCTTATAGTGCAAACGCAGGCTTACCGGGGGGTTGCGGCAGTGTTATATCGGCAGCAGAGGTGCGGCGATGCTGAGACTCGGTGTCGGTGGTGGGTGGTGCGGAGTGCACCTGAGCGGGGTCCCTTCCTCAGGATCACGGCGGGAGGAATGTGGCGACGCCGTGGCCCAGTGTCCACGGCGGGCAGAGCTGAATGCGTCATCCGGTCTCCCTGCCGCCATCTTCCTGAAGCCGTGAGCCGCCGAAGCTGGCGCATGCGCAGATTGAGATTTTAGCGTCTCAGGAAAATGGTCACCGGAGGCCACTCATGCGCAGATTGGGATCTCGGCGGCCTTTTTCCTGAAGCCGAGATCTGCCGAGATATCAGTCTGCGCCCGCGTGGCCTCAGTGTGATGGCTGCCGTGAAACCGGTGATGCTGTCGGCTCTGCCTGCTGTGGACACCGGGCCGTGGTTTCGCCACATTTCTGCCGCCGGCATCCTGATTAAGGGACCCTGCTCAGGTGCACTCCGCACCACCCACCGCTGCACCTCTGCCGCCGCACCTCTGCCTCGCCGCTGACAAAGGACCCGAAGCATTGCACCACTTCTGCCACCGGCGGCATCCTGAGGAAGGGTAGGGACCATGCCTCCTGTGACCCCGCTGTACCACCGCCGGCCCTCAGATAAGAGACCTTAAATTCGGACAATAAGACGGACCCCCATCTTATAAATATATTTTTTCTGCTATTTTCCACTCCAAAATTTGCCCATAATGTAACTTTAACTTTACCCTCCCAACACATAGTGTGCTGGAGGAAACTACTCTGGTTTCACATCACTGACACCCACATATGCAGTGACACATATCTCCCCTCCAGTACAACACCAGTGACTGTCACATGCCTTATAAGAGACTCCTGTTGGAGAAAGCATCTGAAATAGGTGCTAGATCTGAATGTAACTGCTAAGAACAGGGAGTCAGAAAGTCAGAATCCCAGCATATATGTCTCAGGGCAAAAGGTTTGTTTATGTGAATGTCAACAATATAAGATAATTTGCTGATGACACAAAGCTAGGAGGGATAGCTAATACTAGAGAAGAGAGAGAGAGGATTCAAAAAGATATAAATTAACTGGAGCAGTGGGCAGCAACTAACAGAATAGTTTTTAACAGGGAAAAATGCAAAGTACTACATCTGGGCAATAAAAATGAAAAAAGCATATACAGAATGAGAGGAATAGGGCTAAGTAACAGCACATGTGAAAAAGACTTGGGTATACTAATAGATCACAGACTGAACATGAGTCAACAGTGTGATGCAGCAGCAAAAAAGGCAAATACAGTTCTGGTATGTATTAACAGAAGCATACAGTCTAGATCACGTGAGGTCATTATTGCCCTCTACTCCTCTTTGGTCAGACCTCATCTGGAATACTGTGTCCAGTTTTGGGCACACATTTTAAAAAAGACATCAACAAACTGGAGCAAGTTCAGAGAAGAGCCACCAGAATGGTGACTGGTCTGCAAACCATGTCCTATGAGGAACGGTTACAGGATTTGGGAATGTTTAGCTTGCAAAAAAGAGAAGACTGAGAGGAGACTTAATAGCTGTCTACAAATATCTCAAGGGCTGTCACATTGTAGAAGGATTATCTTTATTCTCATTTGCACAAGGAAAGACTAGAAGCAATGGGATGAAACTGAATGGGAGGAGACACAGATTAGATATTAGAAAAAACTTTTTGACAGTTAGAGTGATCAATGAGTGGAACAGGCTGCCACGAGAGGTGGTGAGTTCTCCTTCAAGGGAAGTCTTCAAACAGAGACTGGACAGACATCTGTCTGGGATGATTTAGTGAATCCTGCTTTGAGCAGGGGTTGGACCAGATGACCCAGAAGGTCCCTTCCAACTCTACCATTCTATGATTCTATGATATTGCCTTGAGACATGTCGTAACTAACGTGCAGGAATGCAGGTGGGACACGCTGGAGCCTCAACGCTCGTTTCACTGCCTTGGCTTCGTCAGGAGGCATGGTTTAGTAATAGGGCAGAGAATATTTATGTATGGGAGTGAGGATCCTTAGCGAATTGGCATGCTACCCATCATAATTCTCCTCCCATGTGCCGGGGCGATGTGTCGAAAATGATGAGAGGGAAGACATGCGTTGTCACTCCCCTCATCACTGCAATGTGCACTGCACACCACCCTGAAATCACCATCCCCATCATCAAATATGATGGTGGCAGCATCATGTTGTGGGATGCTTTTCTTCAGCAGGGACAGTGAAGCTGGTCATAGATGATGCGAAGACGTATGTGTGGAGCCCAGCTGCGCTTGGAATCTTATTCCCCAGGGGGATGCACCAAAGGTAACACCCACAGAGGACCTGATATGCACACAAAACACCTTCACCAATCCCTAGAGCCACCAGAGGGAGCCCTACATAGAGTATATAAGGATGGTGAAGTCACAGCAGAAGGGAGTCTTCCTAGACAACAGAGAGCTAGTCACCTCAGAGAGGAGTTGAGAGTTGTTGAGAGAACCTGAAGACTGCAGCTTGAGCTTAGTTCAATGTGTGGAGGCTAGTACCAGTGGAGAGATAGCCACTCTAGCCCAGTCAGAACTGAGTCAACTGAGTGCAGTTCAGGGAGTAAGCGTGCCGACGCTTTGAGAGCGGTGAAGAGAGAGAAGGAGCAGCCATCTATTGCTAGTGTGCTTATGATAAATGTCGGAGTAGGACGAAAGGCGAGTGGAAGAGAAGAAGAGAGTAACGGAGGTTGAAACAGCATTGATAGCTTACCTCCACTCTGAATAACCGGACATTGGATCCGAGCTTGCTAGAGTCTACACGACTAGTAGGAGATACCGGAGATCCTGGAGGACTTCAAGTTCTAGGAACTCAGAAGTGCTGATAGGGAACCGGGGTCAGGAAGATAGGGTCTAGCAGGACGCTGCACACAGAGACACTGTTCTATCCAAGAGAAGGCCCCACCACAAAGTCAGCCGGGCATATAACGTTAAAGACAGAGTTAGACTTCGTTTCATACAGGTCAGAAACTCACACTACAGGAGTAAGGAGGCCCTACACCTACTCAGTGGGAATAACTGGACGTGTATCCTCCACCCTGCCAGCTTCCCGGGACGTGCCTGCAACTACATCAATAAAGGTACAGAAAGAGACTTTCGTGTGTGTGTCTGCATTATTGCTCCTGCAGCTGAAAGCCCCTTCTCTGTCTTGAAAAAAAAAGGGGGGGGGAAGCCAGCGCAACACATGGTCAGCATGAAATAATTTAAGTGCATCTGCACATAATTCTAACTGTTTTTTTAAAAATAGAGATATTTAGCAAACAATTGATCAATTCTTTGAGCTACCCCGCCACGACAAGGCATTCTCATATGGGGCAGTACCTACTCTAAGTTTATCATATCACTGTGCCATAGCGGCCTCCTGAATAATTAAAAGCATAACTGCAAAAAACTGTAAAGCAGGACTGCATAAACTGCAAGGGTACCTGAAGCATAACTGAATCACCCCCGGGTGCCAGTCAGACAGATGCAGGTAAAAGGCCGACCAGGTCCAAGAATGGACATGTCAGATCTGACCTCCACATCCGCCAAACCAGCAACCACAGATAAAGAGTGAAACAGGCACAGGCACAGGTGCACAATTACATATAGCCTGGGGCAGGGCAGGGCTGCTGTATGTGTGTATAGCAGCCTAAGTCAATTATAAGAAAGAAAAAAAAACAGATAAAATATTGGTAAGTGGCTGCCACCACTGGTTGCCGTGCGCGCTGGGTCATGCATGCTATTTTATCTGGTTTTTTTTTCTTTCTTATAATTGACTTAGGCTGCTATACACATATACAGCAGCCCTGCCCTGCCCCAGGCTATATATAATTGTGCACCTGTGCCTGTGCCTGTTTCACTCTTTATCTGTGGTTGCTGGTTTGGCGGATGTGGAGGTCAGATCTGACATGTCCATTCTTGGACCTGGTCGGCCTTTTACCTGCATCTGTCTGACTGGCACCCGGGGGTGATTCAGTTATGCTTAAGGTACCCTTGCAGTTTATGCAGTCCTGCTTTACAGTTTTTTGCAGTTATGCTTTTAATTATTCAGGAGGCCGCTATGGCACAGTGATATGATAAACTTAGAGTAGGTACTGCCCCATATGAGAATGCCTTGTCGTGGCGGGGTAGCTCAAAGAATTGATCAATTGTTTGCTAAATGTCTCTATTTTTAAAAAAAACAGTTAGAATTATGTGCAGATGCACTTAAATTATTTCATGCTGACCATGTGTTGCGCTGGCTTTCCCCCCCCTTTTTTTTTCTTCTCTGTCTTGCACCCGAACCCCGCCATCTACCCTGAGGGACCCAGTCTTGCCTGTGGAAGACTTAACACCTTGTTGCCCCGAACAACCCCTCAGTGGATCTACACTGCAACGCTGGTCACCCTGACCAGGTACCACAGGTGGCGTCACGATCATTTTACAAATACTTTATTCCCTTGTAAATGTAACCCCCCTTTTTAGTGAGCGCCCAGGGCCACGGACCGAGCTGTGCTACCCGTGACATCCCCCCCATAGAAGTGAACGGGCTTGGTGCCGAGTACCCCACAAGCCCTGGCGGGCGACTCATATGGAGCTAAATAAAGGGAAAATCTGGTGGAAAATCTGTTAGAGGCTGAAAAAGACTTGAGACTGGAGCATAGGTTTGCCTTCTAGCAGGACAATAACCCT
This sequence comes from Oophaga sylvatica, assembly GCA_033576555.1. Classification (NCBI taxonomy): domain Eukaryota; kingdom Metazoa; phylum Chordata; class Amphibia; order Anura; family Dendrobatidae; genus Oophaga; species Oophaga sylvatica. The sequence goes on along the minus strand of JARQOD010003179.1, from coordinate 19,226 downwards.
AAATATACTGCCAGAACTCTCAGCTCCTGAATATACAATGCCAACCTGAAGTCCATCACTCATCTCATTTCTTCTGTATACCCTCCCATTCTACAGTATTTCAGTCTTCTTAGACCACTCAATATACAGCTCCATCCTGAAGTCCTTCAATCATCTTAACCACTTTAAATACATAACCTTTTGTTAGTATATCACTTTTCTGAGCACCTATATATACAGCCTCTTCCTTCAGTACTTCATCCTTCTCTCAGCCTCTCTATATACAATATCATTCTTTTTTATACAGTCCCATTCTTCAATACACCACTTATTTCTTGTATACACAGCCCCATCCAGCAGTACATCACTTCTCTCCTCTATATACAGCGCCATCCTGCAGTACATCACTCCTCTCTATATATACAACCCCATCCTTCCTGCAGTACATCACTTCTCTCAGCTCCTCAATATATTGCCCTATGCTGCAGTACATCACTACTCTTCTCTATACAGAGCCCATCTTGCAGTCCATCACTCCTTTCAGCCCCCTTCACACATCTACATCCTGTAGCATGTCTGTTCTCTGCCTTTCTATATAAAACCTCATCCTGCAGTACATCATACCTTTTGGATACCAGCATACACATTTGTTGCTTACTGTTATGAGCTCTACAACCTAAGGGTACATTTCCACGTTAAGGAAACCTGGCGTTTTGGACGGAGCGGAAAGTCCACTCCGCCCAAAGCTCCACCCCCTTCTGAACGCGCGGTGAATCCGGATGTGCTCATTGAACACATCCGGAGTCGCCGCAGCGCTAGATAGGACACTGCTAGTTACCTTGCGGCGACGGAGCGTCGCCGCAAGGTAAAAGGACATGCTGCGATCTGAAAAGACGCGCCGCATGTCCGTTTACACAGGTCTGCCGCCTGCGTGTTTGAACGCATAGTGGAGACGGGATTTCATGAAATCCCCTCCACTATGCTGTAACATCTGGACGCTGCGTGTTTGACGCTGCGGCTGTACACAGCGTCAAACACGCAGCGTTTCCTTACCGTGGAAACATACCCTAATGGAAAAGGCTCCACACCTTCTCAAGACATCACACTTCACAGGAGCCACTCCATTCTACAGAGGCGTATCTAGGGGGGGCAGCCGGGGCATGTACCTCGGGCACAGCCGGCAGGGGGTGCAGTCGGGCCGCCTAATACGGCAGTCCGCAGTGTCTCCCCTGGCAGCTGCGTTCTGCCGCCCCCCTGGACTGGGAGTTGGCTATTCCCTGTGCCGGCTGACAGCCGGCACAGATAAGCTGCCGCACGCCAGCTCCCGGGGACCAATTGTACTGGCGTCTATACAGACGCCAGTACAATTGAAGTTTTGACCCGCCAAGTCAGAGTGACGCCAGCAGCGTGATCAGGACATGTGATCACGCTGCTGACATCACTCGCCAGCGCTCAGAGTGAACACTGGTGGTAAGTGTGCTCCACTGTGGAGCTGAAGAAACCACCCAAGATGGGAGATGGAGGGGATTTGGAGTGGGGGGTGTACATAATGTGTGGGGGGATTTGAAGTAGGGGGTGTACATAATGTGGGGGGATTTGGAGTGGGGGGTGTACATAATGTGTGGGGGGATTTGCAGTGTGGGGGTGTACATAATGTGTGGGGGGATTTGAAGTGGGGATGGGGGGTTATTTAATGTGCATGAGGAATTTGGAGTGGGGATGAGGGGTTATTTAATGTGTGGGGAGATTTGGAGTGGGGATGGGGGGTACTTTGTGTGTGGGGGGATTAGGAGTGGGGATGGGGGGTACTTTGTGTGTGGGGGGATTTGGAGTGGGGGTACATAATGTTTGGGGGGATTTGGAGTGGGGGGTACATAATGTGTGGGGGGATTTGGAGTGGGGATGGGGTACTTTATGTGTGGGGAGATTTGGAGTGGGGATGGGGGGTACTTTATGTGTGGGGGATTTAGAGTGGGGATGGGGGTTACTTTGTTTGTGGGGGGATTTGGAGTGGGGGGTACATAATGTTTGGGGGGATTTGGAGTGGGGGGTACATAATGTGTGGGGGGATTTGGAGTGGGGATGGGTTACTTTATGTGTGGGGAGATTTGGAGTGGGGATGGGGTACTTATTGTGTGGGGAGATTTGAGGACACAAAATGAAGAAAATGTATGTATGAAGGCATGTATGAGGAAACAGTATGGGGGGTGGGTGCAGACAGTATGGGGAGCGAACGGGTGAATGTATGTGGACACAGTATGAGTAGCGATGGGAAAAATGTATGTGGACACAGTATGGGGAGTGAGGGTGATGGGATGTGTGCAGGCACAGTATGGGGAGTCAGGGGTATGTGTGAGCAGACAGTATAGAGAGTGAGGGGGTAAATATATGAGGAGACAGTATGGTGAACAGGGGGGATGTGAGAGGAGACAGTGTGAGGAGGGAGGAAAATAGTGTGAGGTGACAGTATATTGCAGATATTTTTATTCAGGAGCATTATAATGACTCTTCTGTCTTTAAGGGCATCGTGTGGAGATTTACTGCAGAAGAGCGGAGAAGATGGAGGTCTGCAGAGACGACTGTGGATGAGAAAACTCATCATGGGATCTGGACAAGAAGAAGAAAAGAAGGAGAACGACTCCAGAGATGACGTCATCTGTAAGGTACCTGGATGTAAATATTATTTGTGGTACTGAATAATTCTCATGTTTTTATTTGTTAGGAACATTAAAGGGGTTGTCCAGGTTTGTGCTGAGTCTGCAGACATTCTATGTGACTGCAGATTTCTGAATTCTCACAGTGCTCACTGCACACTGTTAGGATTCTCTCATGACGGCGATTTACATACATGCGGTCACATGCTGACTAGACATGTGTGGCCTCACTCAATGAAAATGAACAGAGCGAGGCCGGGCACGTCTAGTCGGAATGTGGCAGAAGTATATAAATCACATGCTTGTGCTGACATGACTGTATATCAGCAAGGGAGAATCATAAAAGTGTGCAGAGCATTCGTTGTGAGAATTCAGAAGCTGCAATGTCAGGATTCAGCTCTGCAGGTTCCAGCAGTCATCACATGGACACTTCACTCATATGCGATTTTCATACTTATGGTCCTGTGACAACGAGCTTCTCTTCCTGCTTCTTTCAGTTTTTACTGAACATTGAGAGCATTAGGGAGAGCAACTCGTGGGTACATGACTAAGTGTGCAAATTGCATGCTTGCAGGGGTGGTAGGGGTGCCAAACCAAATTCTTGCCACCGGGTGCCAGAAAGCCTAGATACACAACTGCCATTCTAAACACCATGAACAATCAGCATCCCGGTGCCAACATGCTGTCTATGCTGGTACTGTCCCTGAGCTGCCATGCTGATGCCCCGTGTGCCCCTTTGCCATTCTATAATCAGGGAAATCAAGGCTTCTTGAAGCAACACAGGGTTTAACACCATCAATGTCCTATTTTAGAGTGGAAGTACCTGGAGATCCATGTGGGCTTAACACAATGTAAACAACACAATGTAACTCCAAGTCAATCACACTTCTGTGAAATCAACCTGTCCATTTGTGAAGCAACACCCATTGTGAATCAATTTCTCCTGCTGTTGTGCAAATGGAACAGACAACAGGTAGAAATGATCGGCAATTAGCAAGACAGACCCTATAAAGGAGCGGTTCTGAAGGGGGTGACCACAGACCATTTCTCTGTTCTCATCCTTTTTAGTTGTTGTTTGGTTCACTTTTGCATTTTGTAATTGCGCTCACCCTTAGAGGTACTGTACAGTAGCATGTCTCTCAGCACAGTGTCCAGAATATAGAGCAGATACCAGGAGAAAGGCCAGGAGATGTGGAATGGGCCATAGGAGGGCAACAACCCAGCAGCAGGACTTCTACCTTCTCCTTTGTGCAAGGAGGAACAGGAGGAGCAGTGCCAGAGCCCAGCAAAATGAGCTCCAGCAGGCAACTTACTTCCATATGTCTGCTAAAACTGTCAGAAAGAGACTCCATGAGGGTGGTATGAGGGCCCTACATCAATAAGTGCGTGTTGGGCTTTCAGCTCAACACCGTGCAGGGCAATTGGCAAATTTGACATTGGCGTCCTGTGCTATTCGCAGATGAGAGCAGGTTCACACTGACCTTGCAAAAGAGAAGACTGAGAGGAGACTTAATAGCTGTCTACAAATATCTCAAGGGCTGTCACATTGTAGAAGGATCATCTTTATTCTCATTTGCACAAGGAAAGACTAGAAGCAATGGGATGAAACTGAATGGGAGGAGACACAGATTAGATATTAGAAAAAACTTTTTGACAGGGTGATCAGTGAGTGGAGCAGGCGGCCACGAGAGGTGGTGAGTTCTCCTTCAATGGAAGTCTTCAAACAGAAGCTGGACAGACATCTGTCTGGGATGATTTAGTGACTCCTGCTTTGAGCAGGGGGTTGGACCAGATGGCCCAGGAGGTCCCTTCCAACTCTACCATTCTATGATTCTATGAGCACATCTGACAGATGTGACAGAGTTTGGAAACACCGTGGAGAATGTTCTTCGGCCTGCAGTATACTTCAGCATGACCAATTTGGCAGTGGGTCAGTAATGGTGTAGGGAGGCATTTCTTTAGAGTGCCGCAGAGCCCTAAATGTGCTAGCCAGAGGTAGCCTGACTGCCATTAGGTACCGGGATGAGATCCTCAGACCCATTGTGAGACCAAATGCAGGTGCACTGGGTCCTGGGTCCTTCTAATGCAGGACAATGCTTGGCCTCATGTAGCTGATGTGTGTCAGCGGTTCCTGCATGATCAGGGCATTGAAGCTTTGGACTGGCCCGCCCGTTCCCCAGACCAGAATCCAATAAAGCACATCTGGGACATCATATCTTGTTCAATCCACCAACAGACTGTCCAGGATTGACTGATGTTTTAATCCAGGTCTGGGAGGAGAATCCTCAGGAGAATATCTGCCGCCTCATCAGCAGCATACCCAGGCATTGTAGGGAGGTCTTCCAAGCAAAAAAAATAAGGATGGCACTCACCTGTTCATAAAATCCACCTTTATTGCATATATAAAATCTTCGGCAGGGGAGCAATGTGCATGGTAAGAGGATGACGGCCATTTTGCACGGCTGCGCTTAAACGGGTCCTACTGACATGGAGGGAGGGGAAAGGCACCTTTACCTGTGTCTGGCCAAAGGTAACCGCCCCTCCCAGCATCAGAATGCTTGATTTCAAACAAAGCAACCAACCCGCTTGAATAGAGTACACAATTACAAAACATCATTGTTACTAAAAAAATCAATCAAAGCAGCATATACAACAAATATACAAAAATACATTTTGCTTTTTTACAAAAACACTGACATGTCAACCCTATCATTCCCACATATTGGACATGCTTAAAGGGGCAATAAGTGCAATGACCACATTTAAAATTGCCCTTAGGGATGCCTGGAAGTGGGTAAATTAATTAAAATTGGTCATTGCAGTCATCAGGTGTGAGACTTTATTTCTTGCAAAACCGCATATGTGGTGTATGGTATTTTTTGCCCTTGCTGCTTTTTTTTTTATATAGGTAAGACAATTCTGCCCTTATATGTGAGGTTTAGGGAACATTTCAGTTCCATTACTTCAGGTAAAGGAGTTCCCCGCCTGAGAAGTCATGTTAGGGAACAACATGAAGGAAATCCAGAAGTCCTCCATTTTGCTGGTGTGGAAAGGGTTAACTTACCCCGACAGGAAGGTGACTTGCACAGACTGCTTTTGAGAAGGGAGGTTAGGTGGATTTTACATACATATGCAACAGGTCCAATAGGTGTGAATGATAGGGTTGACATGTCAGTGTTTTTGTAAAAAGCAAAATGTATTTTTGTATATTTGTTGTATATAATTTATTTTTTTTAGTAACAATGATGTTTTTTAATTGTGTACTCTATTCAAGTGGGTTGGTTGCTTTGTTTGAAGTCAAACATTCTGATGCTGGGAGGGGGGCAGTTATCTTTGGCCAAACACAGGTAAAGGTGCCTTCACCCTCCCTCCGTGTCAGTAGGACCCCTGAAAGCGCAGCCGCGTGAAACGGCCGTCGTCCTCTTACCATGCACATTGCTCCCCTGCTGAAGATTTTATATATGCAATAAAGGTGGATTTTATGAACGGTGAGTGCCATCCTTATTTTTCTTTGCTTGGATTTTGAAATTGACTGTTTCAGGGATAGAACACCAGTTCTCAGGGCACAAAAAGCGTTTGGTGTGTTTTATTGCGAGGAATTAATTGGCGATATAACGGTGCCAGGGCTTTGCTTCTTTGTTTGGTTTGATTGTAGGGAGGGTCATACAGGCACGTGGAGGCCACACACAATACTGAGCATCAATTCCTTGTCTTAAGGCATTTTCACTCAATGTGGATCAGCCTGTAGTTTGATTTTCCACTTTGATTTTGAGCATCTTCCTAAATCCAGACCTTCATGGGATATTAATTTTAATTTACATTGATCAGTTTCATGTTTTATCATTCTCAACACATTCCACTATGTAATGCATAAAGATTTGCAACTGAAATATTTCATTCAGTGATATCTAGGATGTGGGATTTTAGTGTTCCCTTTTTTGAGCAGTGTTCTCCTTATTAAGGTAATTTTCTATCTATAGAAAGTTACTACTATCCTATTGTTTAAGCTTGACAAAGAACAAATAGGTCAAAACCTTGCTTCTTTATGTGGATAGAGGAATAACATTTTCTTTTCTTCTTTGGTCAGTGTTGAAATTCTTCATTAACCTTTAAATATGGCCATTAAAGTTTGGAGCAGTAGAACCCAGGAAGAGTGCAGATTATAGAATTATGGCCTTCAGAAAAAGGTGTTAGACATGCAAAACTGGGAATACTAAGAGGAACATTAGTTAAATATGACTATTGCTTAAAAATATGTAGTTTTCATAAATAAAAAGTGATATTAAATATTCTTCTTTTGAAGGTCTCAGCAGGATAGACCTGCATGTTAATTACAAGTCAGGTCCTCTGATAGCTGTAGATGCCACTGCTGGTCTGGTCATACGGTGGCGAGCTCATGGACTGCCCTTGAGGACCAGCAAGACCATGATGTCCGACCTACATTATGAAGCTGCTGACTTGGCTGGGATCGGTGGAGGACCCCACACTGTGATCGTGCTCACTCTATGGGCTCACTTTACCACCTTCCCTGTGAGAGTTTATCTAGAACGTCTGGAGAGAGTTCAGCAGGCGATCTCATCTCTGCTTTTCCGAAGCCCGGAGACGACCGTGATCATCAAATCGGCCAATACAGGTTATAAGTCAATATACGGCAGTGATTGGTTGTCTCTTCAGCTGGACATTTTACTGAGGGAGGCCTTCAAGGGAATGGGGGTGATAATCCTGGATGTCTGGGACATGACATCCTGCCACTATCTTCCTGACAACATCCACCCAGGACCCCCAGTCATCAAGAATGAGGTGGACCTCATGTTGTCTTATATATGTCCAAAATAATGGACAGGACAATTATCTGTTAATAGCTAAGAATGACTTAATCCTATGCTTCAGTAGGAACAATTATGGAAACCTAGCATCATTATCGTTGGTTGGATATCTCTACTCCATTGTACAGTAAGCTTATAAAAATAAAATTAATCTACATAAAAGACAAATTCTCTTTCGTATACATACATTATGGTCTTCATCCTGTACTAATCACAAATTACATCCTGTATTATACCCCAGAGCTGCAATTTGTCTCTTCAGAGAGGAATTTGGCTAGAACTCTAGCGCCACCTATAGAAACTAGTGATCCTACAAGTCAATATCGACCCTTTAAGGAGCCTTGTCACATGACTTAGGATAAAAGCCAAAACCAAAATCTCAATTTGCAGACTTTGTGTTTCGGGGTACTTCCCATAATCAGTGCAAAGTCTGAGTTCTGGTTTGGCTGGGAGAGAGGCGTCTGACCGGGATCCAGAGGGTAACATTTCTCCTTGCGGACATAGTGTCTGCAAATTGAGATTTTGGTTTTTATCCTAAGTCAACAACGCTCGTTAAAGGGTTGATATTGACTTTTAGGATTGCTACTTCCTATAGGTGGAACCAGAGTTCTAGTCCTCTTCCTTTCTGGAGAGACAACTTGCATATTTCCCAGAAAAGCATTGCGGCTTAAAAGTCTCCTCACATTGGCATGCCAGGCTTGACATGTCGCTCTCCACAAGGAGAAATGCTACCCCGTGGACTCCAGAGCTGCACTCACTATTCTGCTGGTGCAGTCACTGTGTACATTCATTACATTACTGATCCTGAGTTACATCCTGTATTATACTCCAGAGCTGTACTCACTATTCTGCTGGTGCCGTCACTGTGTACATACATTACATTACTGATCCTGAGTTACATCCTGTATTATTCTCCAGAGCTGCACTCACTATTCTGCTGGTGCAGTCACTGTGTACATACATTATATTACTGATCCTGAGTTACATCCTGTATTATACTCCAGAGCTGCACTCACTATTCTGCTGGTGCAGTCACTGTGTACATACATTACATTACTGATCCTGAGTTACATCCTGTATTATACTCCAGAGCTGCACTCAGTATTCTGCTGGTGCAGTCACTGTGTACATACATTACATTACTGATCCTGAGTTACATCCTGTATTATACTCCAGAGCTGCACTCACTATTCTGCTGGTGCAGTCACTGTGTACATACATTACATTACTGGTCCTGAGTTACATCCTGTATTATACTCCAGAGCTGCACTCACTATTCTGCTGGTGCAGTCACTGTGTACAGACATTACATTACTGATCCTGAGTTACATCCTGTATTATACCCCAGAGCTGCACTCACTATTCTGCTGGTGCAGTCACTGTGTACATACATTACATTACTGGTCCTGAGTTACATCCTGTATTGTACTCCAGAGCTGCACTCACTATTCTGCTGGTGCAGTCACTGTGTACAGACATTACATTACTGATCCTGAGTTACATCCTGTATTATACTCCAGAGCTGCACTCACTATTCTGCTGGTGCAGTCACTGTGTACATTACATTACTGATCCTGAGTTACCTCCTGTATTATACTCCAGAGCTGCACTCACTATTCTGCTGGTGCAGTCACTGTGTACATACATTACATTACTGATCCTGAGTTACATCCTGTATTATACTCCAGAGCTGCACTCACTATTCTGCTGGTGCAGTCACCGTGTACATACATTACATTACTGATCCTGAGTTACATCCTGTATTATACCCCAGAGCTGCACTCACTATTCTGCTGGTGCAGTCACTGTGTACATTCATTACATTACTGATCCTGAGTTACCTACTGTATTATACTCCAGAGCTGCACTCACTATTCTGCTGGTGCAGTCACTGTGTACATACATTACATTACTGATCCTGAGTTACCTCCTGTATTATACTCCAGAGCTGCACTCACTATTCTGCTGGTGGAGTCACTGTGTATATACATTACTGATCCTGTATTATACCCAGAGCTGCACTCACTATTCTGCTGGTGCAGTCACTGTGTACATACATTACATTACTGATCCTGAGTTACATCCTGTATTATACTCCAGAGCTGCATTCACTATTCTGCTGGTGCAGTCACTGTGTACATACATTACATTACTGATCCTGAGTTACATCCTGTATTATCCTCCAGAGCTGCACTCACTATTCTGCTGGTGCAGTCACTGTGTTACATACATTACTGATCCTGAGTTACATCGTGTATTATACCCAGAGCTGCACTCACTATTCTGCTGGTGCAGTCACTGTGTACATACATTACATTACTGATCCTGAGTTACATCCTGTATTATACTCCAGAGCTGCACTCACTATTCTGCTGGTGCAGTCACTGTGTACATACATTACATTACTGATCCTGAGTTACATCCTGTATTATACTCCAGAGCTGCATTCACTATTCTGCTGGTGCAGTCACTGTGTACATACATTACATTACTGATCCTGAGTTACATCCTGTATTATACTCCAGAGCTGCACTCACTATTCTGCTGGTGCAGTCACTGTGTACATACATTACATTACTGATCCTGAGTTACATCCTGTATTATACTCCAGAGCTGCACTCACTATTCTGCTGGTGCAGTCACTGTGTACATACATTACATTACTGATCCTGAGTTACATCCTGTATTATACTCCAGAGCTGCACTCACTATTCTGCTGGTGCAGTCACTGTGTACATACATTACATTACTGATCCTGAGTTACATCCTGTATTATACTCCAGAGCTGCACTCACTATTCTGCTGGTGCAGTCACTGTATACATACATTACATTACTGATCCTGAGTTACATTCTGTATTATACTCCAGAGCTGCACTCACTATTCTGCTGGTGCAGTCACTGTGTACATACATTACATTACTGATCCTGAGTTACATCCTGTATTATACTCCAGAGCTGCACTCACTATTCTGCTGGTGCAGTCACTGTGTACATACATTACATTACTGATCCTGAGTTACATCCTGTATTATACTCCAGAGCTGCACTCACTATTCTGCTGGTGCAGTCACTGTGTACATACATTACATTACTGATCCTGAGTTACACCCTGTATTATACTCCAGAGCTGCACTCACTATTCTGCTGGTGCACTCATTGTGTACATACATTACATTACTGACCCTGTACTGATCCTGAGTTACATCCTGTAGATCTTTTATTATAAAAATGATAAACATAACAATAATAATAACAGAAACATAACAGAAATATAAGCCAGAAAATAATCCGTATAATGAACACTGGTCCAGCCGCTCATTCTCTCCTCATACACATATTACATATATACAGAATAATAACTAATAATAACTCCTTACACTTTCTGGTTCGGTCACCCAACAAAATAATAACCACAAACTAATAAAATAAACAATAGCAAACAAAAACTATAAACATAAACCTTTTTTTTTTAATACATACATACATACAAACACAAACTATACAAATATATACAAGACTAAACTAAACTCACCACACTCAAGCCCACCATTCCCAACCCCCGCACTGACCTGAGAGCTGGTCCTGCGTCTCATGCCTCAGTCCATGTCCAACGTCCATAGGCCGGATCAGGCAGTGCCAGTGTTTCCCCAAACACCCCAGTGTCCCATAGTCCCACAAGATAAAACCAGCTCCCCCCTATTCCCACCACCCAACCTAACACCTACACCCAATCTATATCCCTATATACAATATATACAGACACAAACACTACAATAACCAGAAATCACAAAGCCCAAGTTCGGCGCCTGCAGCCCTACCGATCACACAAAACAAAAATCTACAGTGTCAGCAGCAGCCCACCACCAGGAAAGAAGATGACCCGTCTAGGGCACACTAAAAGAAAAGCCCCTCCAGAGGAGAGCGCCCCTATGTGTGCCCAGTCTCTCATATTCCAGAGAGCGCACCTTCACCAGGTCCCGAGTATGGTCCTAAGCACATCGTCCACTGGGAGGATTTTCCATTGCGTCGATACTAAGCACCGTGCGTTCCACGTGTGATACCTAATCACTGCGCTAACTAGAAATAAGGTGCAGTGGTCCCGACCACCAAGGTCTCCAAATGCTCCATAGGCCCATTCCGCATAGGAGAGATCGGCCAGCCGAGACCAGCCAATGTAGGCGCCCACCCTGTTGTACATTTCTGTGTTGAAGGGACAATTAAGCAGGAAGTGGTCCATGCTTTCCAATGCTCCCGAGGACAGTTCCTGTCCTCAGAGCTCCTACAATTCAGATTGTCCGTCACACACAGTTTCCCATGGAAGCAGTGCCAAGCCAAGTCCCAAAATTTTGACGGGATCCTGATAGATTTCAAAAGATGTAAACCCCCCTCCAAGATCCAATCTAACGCAATCCCTGAGCGCCAGACGCCTCTGGAAATGGGTCAACAGAACCCTATTGTCAAGGAGTTTCTTTGGCAGAGTCCTGACCTCCCACATTCCCAGACCCCACCGGCAAACTACCTTCAGAACCAAGGTAGCGTAAGCCGGAAGATGTCATGCGGTGTGCGAAGATCCTTCACTTGCGCTCCTGTCTCACATTCCTGGAAGAAAGGCTGAAACCATACCCTACAGGAGAATACCCACGGAGGAGCCCTCTCTTTTCAGGGGTTTGCAATATTGATCTTAATGAAGGTATCCACAAGTAATACCACAGGGTTGACCATACCAATCCTCCTAGTCTCCTCGTACGGTAAATAACCTCCCTCTTGACCAGGTTCAGTCTATTCCCCCATAACAGTTGGAAGAACAAACTCTACACCCGAATCCAGAGAGACTCCGGCAAGATGCACCCACTGGCCAGATAAATCAGTAAAGGGAGAAGGTAAGTTTTGATCAGGTTCACCCTTTCCTTTAGGGTCAAAGACCAACCCTTCCATTGGTTCACCTTCTGAGTTGGCGATCTCTAGCCTGCTGTCCCAAATTTGTTTGGGCTAATCCCCCTGGCCAAATTCGATGTCAAGGACTTTTGCAGAGACTATGGATCTGAAAGGGTGTCTAGGAGATCAAAACCAGGATCTCTTCCTCCCAGCCAGAGACTCTCACACTTCTCCTCGTTGACCTTGGACCCGGATGCCTCCGAGTAGCGATCTACCTCTGACATCAACCACCCTGCCTCCTCGTGAGAGGAAAGAAAAACAGTGACATCATCGGCATACGCCACCACCCTCAGAGTGGCTTCTGATGCTTTCCGGTCCATCCCGATCCCAGCCAACGGTCCACACTCCACCCTCCTAAGAAGTGGGTCAATCGCAAATACGTACAGCAGGGGGCTCAAGGGAAACCCTGGCGAACACCAGATCCAACCTCAAATGAGATGCCAATCCAACTGTTCACAAGCGGGAAACTCTCTGCCCCACCATACAAGGTCTTAAGCCAATCAACAAACCCCCTGACAGGCCATATCTCAGAAGGACAAACCAGAGGTACTCATGATTAACCCGATCAAACGCTTTAGCCTGGTCCAGTGACAGCATGTACCCCTTCCAGTAACCAGCCCTACCCTGCTCCACTGCCTCTCGGACACAGAGCACAGCACTAAATGTGCTGCGGCCTGGAACAGAGCAATGCTGGGCCTCCGAAAGAAGTCGGGGTGTAAATTTCACCAGCCGATTAAACAGCACCTTTGCCAAAACCTTCCTGTCTGCATTGAGAAGAGCTATGGGACGCCAATTCTCAATGCAAGATGGGTCCTTACCCTTTGACAAGATGATCAGGGCAGACCTCCTCACTGACTTTGGCAGAGTACCCTGTTATGTTTCGGTAGCTGAGGAGTGCAGGCAAAAAAGGCAATACACCAGAGCAGTTGGAATCTATGAGATTGCAGTACCCTGACTAACCACAACTAGAGGCAGCCGTGGAGCGTTCCTACGTTGGTCCTAGACGCCTCGTCACAGCCTGAGAAACTAACTACACCTAAAGATAGAAATAGGAAAGCTATCTGCCCCGGAGCAGAACCCCAAAGATAATAGAAAGCCCCCAAACAAGTAATGGCGGTTAGACAAGAAGAAATACAGACACAGACAGAAAATAAATCAAGAAAGGCACATCCAGCCCATGAATGGCAGCGCTTCCCAGGACTCACATCCAAAGATGATATTTCATATTTTTTGATTTAGGGAGTGGACCAAGTTCAGGAGCACACCCACCAACTTTGACAGCATAGATGAACTTGGTCCACTCCCTAAATCAAGTGTCTGAGACTGGGATAAAAGGTTTGCCACTATATATAAGTGTTACTGAATTTTATATTATTAGGATTTGTACTGTGTTTTTATGATACCTGATGAAGGATATATACTGTATCCGAAACGCGTTGTATCTCCTCCATTTTAACTTATTAAATAAAAAAATATGAAATATCATCTTTGGATGTGAGTCCTGGGAAGCGCTGCCATTCATGGGCTGGATGTGCCTTTCTTGATTTATTCATCCTGTGTGAGCCTGAATCTGGCTCTTTCACTTGGATCCACCCGAGGCAAGCTGCAAGCCCTGTCTATTGAAAAGTATCCCAGAAGGATTTTTGAGGATACACAATCAAAAGCCATATTAGTCTTCTATCAGGTGAGTGCATAAAATTGTGCACACTCTAAAGACTATAATATTGTTTTTACGCACTTAGGGCGCCGCGATTTGTCTATTCTTCTCTCCCAAACAGGGTTTTTTGTTTTTTGTTTTTGTATACAGACAGAAAATAGTATGAGCAAACGTTGGGGCCCAAACTAACTAAATAGAAAAGGATAGGAAGGGTACTTACTGCAATCCCAGAAAACCCTGAAAAGCACCAACTCTACTAATTTCAAAAACACCTGAGATCACACGACCTCTACCACCTAAATTAGTTCTCTGGTGTAACAAAATCAAAACAGCAGCCACTGAAAAAACTGGAAAAAGCAAAGGTACAAACATCAGTGGCTGAACTAAACTGAGAGGGCAAAAGCCCCCGGAGGGGACCCTGAAGGCCCCCACAGAAGTGCAGGACAAAATGCAAAAATCAAGCACAAAAACAAAAAGAAGAAAATGTCTTATCTGTTAGCAGGAGATGCAGACACGACACAGCAGGCTACAAAGGAAACAGGAAACAAGGATTCAGACCAGAACAATTGATCACCGGCAACCCTGATGGGAAGGTAACTCCCTTATATAAGACCAGTCAGTAACACCTGATTCCCAATCCTCACAATCTTCACAATCTTCACTGGACAGACCAGCACCGCTTGTAACCACAAGAGGGAGCCTCTGCTCAGAACTCATCCCAAGCCCACTCACAACAGTACCCCCCCTTGAGGAGGGGTCACCGAACCCTCATTTGAGCAACCAGGTCGGTCAGGATGAGTTCTATGGTACGCACGGATGAGTCTCCTAGCATGGATGTCCGAAGCAAACACCCAAGAATTGTCTTCCTGACCATAACCTCCCACTTAACCAAATACTGGAGTTTCCGTCTAGAAAAACGAGAATCTAATATTTTCTCAACCACATACTCCAGATTGCCCTCAACCAAAACAGGGTCAGGAGGCACAGCAGCAGGAACCACTGGCTCAACAAACCTCTTCAACAAGGACTTGTGGAACACGTTATGGATCTTAAATGTCCCTGGAAGAAGCAAACGAAAAGAAACAGGATTAAGAATCTCTATGATCTTATAAGGTCCAATGAACCTAGGCTTAAATTTAGGAGATGCTACTCTCATAGGAATATTTTTTGAGGACAACCAGACCAAGTCACCTACTTTAAACCGAGGACCATCAGTCCTATGCCGGTTAGCAAACCGCTGGGCCCTCTCCTGAGAGAGGGACAACCTCTCCACTACCTGGTCCCAAATCTGTTGCATACGCTCCACAACAGAGTCAACACCTGGACAGACAGAAGCCTCCGTCTGTCCTAAAGAAAATCGAGGGTGAAACCCAGAATTACAGAAAAACGGAGACATCAAAGTGGCAGAGCTAGCCCTATTATTAAGAGCAAACTCAGCCAAAGGCAAAAAGAGACCCAGTCATCCTGATCAGCAGACACAAAGCATCTTAGATAAGTCTCCAATGTCTGGTTTGTTCTCTCAGTTTGACCATTGGTCTGAGGATGAAATGCCGAGGAGAAAGACAATTGAACACCCAGTTTAGAACAAAAAGTCCTCCAAAATCTGGAAACAAACTGGACTCCTCTGTCAGACACTATGTTCTCAGGAATGCCGTGTAAACGAACCACGTGCTAAAGGAACAACGGCACCAATTCAGAGGAGGAAGGCAACTTAGGTAATGGCACAAGATGTATCATCTTAGAAAACCTATCACAAATCACCCAGATGGCGGTCATTCTCTGAGAAACAGGAAGGTCGGAAATGAAATCCATAGAGATATGGGTCCATGGTCTCTTGGGCACAGGCAATGGCATCAACAAACCACTAGAGCGAGAGCAAGGCTTGGAGCGAGAGCAAGTCCCGCAGGACTGCACAAATTCCCTGACATCACGAGACAAGGTAGGCCACCAAAAGGACCGACTAACCAAGTCTCTGGTACCAAAAATTCCGGGATGCCCAGCCAACGCGGAACAATGAATCTCAGACATCACACTCTTTTTCCACTGGTCCGGGACAAACAATTTTCCAACAGGGCAGCGCTCGGGCCTATCCTCCTGACACCCCTCCAGAGCAAGTCTCAAATTAGGTGAGATGGCGGAAAGAACTACACCCTCTTTCAAAATAACAGAAGGATCAGATAACTCAGGAGAGTCCGCAAGGAAGCTCCTCGAGAGGGCATCCGCCTTAACATTCTTAGTGCCAGGAAGAAAGGAAACCACAAAATTAAAACGTGTGAAAAACAAGGCCCACCTGGCCTGCCTAGGATTGAGTCGCTTGGCAGATTCCAGATAAACCAGATTCTTATGGTCAGTAAGGACCACCACCTGATGTTTCGCTCCCTCCAGCCAATGTCTCCACTCTTCAAAAGCCCACTTCATGGCCAATAACTCCCGATTACCCACGTCATAATTACGTTCAGTAGGAGAAAATTTTCGAGAGAAAAAGGCACAAGGGTTACTTTTAGAGGTCTCTGGATCTTTTTTGGGACAAAACGGCACCTGCCCCAATTTCAGAGGCATCAACCTCCACCTGAAATGGCAGAGAAACATCAGGCTGCCGTAGAACAGGAGCAGAAGTGAATCTCTGCTTAAGTTCCTGAAATGCAGAGACTGCCTCAGGAGGCCAATTCACCACATCAGAACCCTTTTTGGTCAAATCAGTTAATGGTTTAACAATAACCGAGAAATTACCAATAAATTTACGATAAAAATTGGCAAAACCCAAAAATCTTTGAAGAGCCTTT
Source organism: Oophaga sylvatica (assembly GCA_033576555.1). Taxonomy (NCBI): domain Eukaryota; kingdom Metazoa; phylum Chordata; class Amphibia; order Anura; family Dendrobatidae; genus Oophaga; species Oophaga sylvatica. The sequence goes on along the minus strand of JARQOD010003179.1, from coordinate 2,390 downwards.
AATGAAGTAGGTTGGACCCAATCACAGATGGCCTGAACCTTGACCGGGTCCATTTCAATAACAGATGGGGACAAAATGAATCCCAGAAATGAGATCCTCTGTACGCCAAAAAGACACTTTGATCCCTTCACATACAGAGCATTCTCTCTCAAAATCTGGAATACAGTTCGAACATGTTTCACATGAGAGTCCCAGTCATTAGAAAAAATCAAGATATCATCCAAATAAACAATCAGAAATTTATCCACAAAATCCCTGAAAATGTCATTCATGAAGGACTGGAAGACAGAAGGAGCATTAGTGAGCCCAAAGGGCATCACAAGGTACTCAAAATGCCCCTCCGGGGTATTGAATGCCGTCTTCCATTCATCCCCGTGCTTAATGCGAATAAGGTTATATGCCCCCTGAGGTCAAGCTTGGTAAACCAAGTAGCGTTTTTCACCCTGGAAAACAGGTCAGAAATCAAGGGTAACAGGTATTGATATTTCACAGTAATATTGTTCAAAAGACGATAATCAATACACGGCCTTAATGAACCATCCTTTTTGGCCACAAAGAAAAAACCGGCACCTAAGGGTGAAGAGGATGGTCTGATATGACCCTTCTCCAATGACTCCTTGATATAAGACCGCTTAGCGTCATGTTCAGGTACAGACAAGTTAAAAAGGCGACCTTTAGGGAATTTACTACCAGGCACTAATTCAATAGCGCAGTCATAGCTCCTATGGGGAGGCAAGGATGCAGATTTACTTTCGCTAAATACTTCAGAAAAATCAATCAAAAAGTCAGGAACATCCTGAGCCTGGGGGAGGCAGAAAAAACAGGAGTGTTGGTATTAACACATTGGCAGCCCCAACTGGTTACAGACACAGATTTCCAATCCAAAACAGGATTATGAGACTGTAACCAAGGAAAACCCAGTACGATAATATCATGCAGATTATACAGAACCAAAAATTTGCAGCACTCTTGATGATCAGGTTCAACCCTCATTATCACCTGAGTAGAGAACTGAGGTTTATTCTCAGCCAAAGGGGTAGAATCGATCCCCAGTAGGGGAATAGACTTCTGTAGGGGTATCAAGGGAAACCCACAACGTTTAGCAAAATCATAATCCATCAGGTTAATAGCTGCTCCAGAATCAACGAAAGCCTGAGCAGAAAATGAGGACAGAGAGCATATCAGAGTGACAGTTAATAAAAACTTAGTCTGAACACTACCCAAGACAACTGAGCGTGCAAAACGTCTTCCCCGCTTAGGGCAGACTGAAATAGCATGAGAGGCATCACCACAGTAGAAACATAACCCATTGCGCTTTCGAAACTCATGACGCTGTGCCCAGACACCACTCTATCACACTGCATGGATTCAGAAGCAGGTTCACAAGGCAACACTATTCCACGCATACTTCTCCGCTCACGCAAACGTCTGTCAATTTGAATCGCTAATGACATAGAATCATTGAGACCAGAGGGGACAGGGAATCCCACCATAACATCCTTTACATTATCTGACAGACCCTTCCGAAAAAGGGCCGCCAAAGCGTCGTCATTCCACTTGGTCAGGACTGCCCACCTACGGAATCTCTGACAGTATAACTCAGCATCATCAAGCCCCTGATTTAATGCCAACAAGGCTTTTTCAGCTTGATCAGTGACATTAGGCTCATCGTACAATAACCCCAAAGCCTGAAAAAATGCATCAACATCACTCAAAACAGGATCCCCAGGTGTCAGGGAAAAAGCCCAATCCTGAGGATCGCCGCGCAGGAGAGAGATGACAATTTGAACCTGCTGCGCTGCGTTCCCTGAGGACTTAGATTTTAAGGCAAAAAACAATTTACAATTATTTTTGAAATTCTGAAAGTTAGCTCGATCCCCTAAAAACAAATCTGGCATGGGAATCCTAGGTTCCACAACAGGCAACCTAGCAAGATATGCAGAAATACTCTGAACCTCAGTGGCAAGCTGATCCACACGGCCAGACAACTGTGCAAACTCCATTGAGAGAAAAAATCCTCCCCAGCACCCAGAGATACAGAGGGAAAAAAAAAATGCAACAAACAGAAAAATATCTCTGACAACTCTGACAACCGTTTTTTCTTTCACAAATTTTTTCCCTTCTGTGAGTACCATACAATTTTAAATTTTAGGCCGGTGATACTGTTATGTTTCGGTAGCTGAGGAGTGCAGGCAAAAAAGGCAATACACCAGAGCAGTTGGAATCTATGAGATTGCAGTACCCTGACTTACCACAACAACTAGAGGCAGCCGTGGAGCGTTCCTACGTTGGTCCTAGACGCCTCGTCACAGCCTGAGAAACTAACTACACCTAAAGATAGAAATAGGAAAGCTATCTGCCCCGGAGCAGAACCCCAAAGATAGTAGAAA
>JARQOD010003178.1:0-67952 GCA_033576555.1 Oophaga sylvatica | reverse complement strand
ACTAGCACCGCTTGTAACCACCAGAGGGAACCTCTGCTCAGAACTCATCTCAAACCCATTCACAACAGTACCCCCCCTTGAGGAGGGGTCACCGAACCCTCATTTGAGCAACCAGGTCGGTCAGGATGAGTTCTATGATACGCACGGATAAGTCTCCTAGCATGGATGTCCGAAGCAAACACCCAAGAATTGTCTTCCTGACCATAACCTCTCCATTTAACCAAATACTGGAGTTTCCGTCTAGAAAAACGAGAATCCAATATTTTCTCAACCACATACTCCAGATTGCCCTCAACCAAAACAGGGTCAGGAGGCACAGCAGCAGGAACCACTGGCTCAACAAACCTCTTCAACAAGGACTTGTGGAACACGTTATGGATCTTAAATGTCCCTGGAAGAAGCAAACGAAAAGAAACAGGATTAATAATCTCCATGATCTTATAAGGTCCAATGAACCTAGGCTTAAATTTAGGAGATGCTACTCTCATAGGAATATTCTTTGAGGACAACCAGACCAAGTCCCCCACTTTAAACCGAGGACCATCAGTCCTATGCCGGTTAGCAAACCGCTGGGCCCTCTCCTGAGAGAGGGACAACCTCTCCACTACCTGGTCCCAAATCTGCTGCATACGCTCCACAACAGAGTCAACACCCGGACAGACAGAAGCCTCCGTCTGTCCTGAAGAAAATCGAGGGTGAAACCCAGAATTACAGAAAAACGGAGACATCAAAGTGGCAGAGCTAGCCCTATTATTAAGAGCAAACTCAGCCAAAGGCAAAAAAGAGACCCAGTCATCCTGATCAGCAGACACAAAGCATCTTAGATAAGTCTCCAATGTCTGGTTTGTTCTCTCAGTTTGACCATTGGTCTGAGGATGAAATGCCGAGGAGAAAGACAATTGAACACCCAGTTTAGAACAAAAAGTCCTCCAAAATCTGGAAACAAACTGGACTCCTCTGTCAGACACAATGTTCTCAGGAATGCCGTGTAAACGAACCACGTGCTGAAGGAACAACGGCACCAATTCAGAGGAGGAAGGCAACTTAGGTAATGGCACAAGATGTATAATTTTGGAAAACCTATCACAAATTACCCAGATGGTGGTCATTCTCCGAGAAACAGGAAGATCGGAAATGAAATCCATAGAGATATGGGTCCATGGTCTCTTGGGCACAGGCAATGGCATCAACAAACCACTAGAGTGAGAGCAAGGCTTGGAGCGAGAGCAAGTCCCGCAGGACTGCACAAACTCCCTGACATCACGAGACAAGGTAGGCCACCAAAAGGACCGACTAACCAAGTCTCTGGTACCAAAAATTCCGGGATGCCCAGCCAATGCGGAACAATAAATCTCAGACATCACACTCTTTTTCCATTGTTCCGGGACAAACAATTTTCCAACAGGGCAGCGCTCGGGCCTATCCTCCTGACACCCCTCCAGAGCAAGTCTCAAATTGGGCGAGATGGCGGAAAGAACTACACCCTCTTTCAAAATAACAGAAGGATCAGATAACTCAGGAGAGTCCGCAAGGAAACTCCTCGAGAGGGCATCCGCCTTAACATTCTTAGTGCCAGGAAGAAAGGAAACCACAAAATTAAAACGTGTGAAAAACAAGGCCCACCTGGCCTGTCTAGGATTGAGTCGCTTGGCAGATTCCAGATAGACCAGATTCTTATGGTCCGTAAGGACCACCACCTGATGTTTGGCTCCCTCCAGCCAATGTCTCCACTCTTCAAAAGACCACTTCATGGCCAATAACTCCCGATTACCCACGTCATAATTACGTTCAGTAGGAGAAAATTTTCGAGAGAAAAAGGCACAAGGGTTACTTTTAGAGGTCTCTGGATCTTTTTGGGACAAAACGGCACCTGCCCCAATTTCAGAGGCATCAACCTCCACCTGAAATGGCAGAGAAACATCAGGCTGCCGTAGGACAGGAGCAGAAGTGAATCTCTGCTTAAGTTCCTGAAATGCAGAGACTGCCTCAGGAGGCCAATTCACCACATCAGAACCCTTTCTGGTCAAATCAGTTAATGGTTTAACAATAACCGAGAAATTACCAATAAATTTACGATAAAAATTGGCAAAACCCAAAAATCTCTGAAGAGCCTTTAATGAAGTAGGTTGGACCCAATCACAGATGGCCTGAACCTTGACCGGGTCCATTTCAATAACAGATGGGGACAAAATGAATCCCAGAAATGAGATCCTCTGTACGCCAAAAAGACACTTTGATCCCTTCACATACAGAGCATTCTCTCTCAAATCTGGAATACAGTTCGAACATGTTTCACATGAGAGTCCCAGTCATTAGAAAAAATCAAGATATCATCCAAATAAACAATAAAAAATTTGTCCACAAAATCCCTGAAAATGTCATTCATGAAGGACTGGAAGACGGAAGGAGCATTAGTGAGCCCAAAGGGCATCACTAGGTACTCAAAATGCCCTTCAGGGGTATTGAATGCCGTCTTCCATTCATCCCCGTGCTTAATGCGAATAAGGTTATACGCCCCCCTGAGGTCAAGCTTGGTAAACCAAGTAGCGTTTTTCACCCTGGAAAACAGGTCAGAAATCAAGGGTAACGGGTATTGATATTTCACAGTAATATTGTTCAAGAGACGATAATCAATACACGGCCTTAATGAACCATCTTTTTTGGCCACAAAGAAAAAACCGGCACCTAAGGGTGAAGAGGATGGTCTGATATGACCCTTCTCCAATGATTCCTTGATATAAGACCGCATAGCTTCATGTTCAGGTACAGACAAGTTAAAAAGGCGACCTTTAGGGAATTTACTACCCGGCACTAATTCAATAGCGCAGTCATAGCTCCTATGGGGAGGCAAGGATGCAGATTTACTTTCGCTAAACACATCAGAAAAATCAAACAAAAAGTCAGGAACATCCTGAGCCTGGGGGGAGGCAGAAAAAACAGGAGTGTTGGTATTAACACATTGGCAGCCCCAACTGGTTACAGACACAGATTTCCAATCCAAAACAGGATTATGAGACTGTAACCAAGGGAAACCCAGCACGATAATGTCATGCAGATTATATAGAACCAAAAATTTGCAGCACTCCTGGTGATCAGGTTCAACCCTCATTATCACCTGAGTAGAAAACTGGGGTTTATTCTCAGCCAAAGGGGTAGAATCGATCCCCAGTAGGGGAATAGACTTCTGTAGGGGTATCAAGGGAAACCCACAACGTTTAGCAAAATCATAATCCATCAGGTTAATAGCTGCTCCAGAATCAACGAAAGCCTGAGCAGAAAATGAGGACAGAGAGCATATCAGAGTGACAGTTAATAAAAACTTAGTCTGAACACTACCCAAGACAACTGAGCCTGCAAAACGTCTTCCCCGCTTAGGGCAGACTGAAATAGCATGAGAGGCATCACCACAGTAGAAACATAACCCATTGCGCTTTCGAAACTCATGACGCTGTGCCCCAGACACCACTCTATCACACTGCATGGGTTCAGAAGCTGGTTCACAAGGCAACACCATTCCACACATACTTCTCCGCTCACGCAAACGTCTGTCAATTTGAATCGCTAATGACATAGAATCATTGAGACCAGAGGGGACAGGGAATCCCACCATAACATCCTTTACATTATCTGACAGACCCTTCCGGAAAAGGTCCGCCAAAGCGTCGTCATTCCATTTGGTCAGGACTGCCCACCTACGGAATCTCTGACAGTATTACTCAGCATCATCAAGCCCTGATTTAATGCCAACAAGGCTTTTTCAGCTTGATCAGTGACATTAGGCTTATCGTACAATAACCCCAAAGCCTGAAAAAACGCATCAACATCACTCAAAACAGGATCCCCAGGTATCAGGGAAAAAGCCCAATCCTGAGGATCGCCGCGCAGGAGAGAGATGATAATTTGAACCTGCTGCGCTGCGTTTCCTGAGGACTTAGATTTTAAGGCAAAAAACAATTTACAATTATTTTTGAAATTCTGAAACTTAGCTCGATCCCCTAAAAACAAATCTGGCATGGGGATCCTAGGTTCCACAACAGGCAACCTAGCAAGATATGCAGCAATACTCTGAACCTCAGTGGCAAGCTGATCCACACTGCCAGACAACTGTGCAAACTCCATTGGGAGAAAAGATCCTCCCCAGCACCCAGAGATACAGAGGGAAAAAAAAAAAATGCAACAAACAGAAAAATATCTCTGACAACTCTGACAACCTTTTTTCTTTCACAATATTTTTTCCCTTCTGTGAGTACCATACAATTTTCAATTTTTTGGTCCGGTGATACTGTTATGTTTCGGTAGCTGAGGAGTGCAGGTAAAAAAGGCAATACACCAGAGCAGTTGGAATCTATGAGATTGCAGTACCCTGACTAACCACCACAACTAGAGGCAGCCGTGGAGCGTTCCTACGTTGGTCCTAGACGCCTCGTCACAGCCTGAGAAACTAACTACACCTAAAGATAGAAATAGAAAAGCTATCTGCCCCGGAGCAGATCCCCAAAGATAATAGAAAGCCCCCAAACATGTAATGGCGGTTAGACAAGAGGAAATACTGACACAGACAGAAAATAGTATGAGCAAACGCTGGGGCCCAAACTATCTAAATAGAAAAGGATAGGAAGGGTACTTACTGCAATCCCAGAAAACGCTGAAAAGCACCAACTCTACTAATTTCAAAATCACCTGAGATCACACGACCTCTTCCACCTAAATTAGTTCTCTGGTGTAACAAAATCAAAACAGCAGCCACTGAAAAAACTGGAAAAAGCAAAGAACAAACTCAGTGGCTGAACTAAACTGAGAGGGCAGAAGCCCCAGAGGGCCCTGAAGGCCCCCAAAGAAGTCAGGACAAAATGCAAAAATATAGCAAAACACAAAGAATACAAAGTCTTATCTGTTATGAGATGCAGAACACATGCAGCTACAAGGAAACTGAATGAAGATTCAGACCAGAACAATTGATCCACGCAACCCGATGGGAAAATGACTCCCTTATATAAGACCATCAGTAACATGATTCCCATACCACAAATCTTCACTAGCACCGCTTGTAACCACCAGAGGGAGCTCTGCTCAGAACTATCTCACCCATTCAACAGATACCCCTGAACAGAGAAGCTCAGGAGAGGTCTGCCTTTATAACGCCATTAGGGCTGTTTGAGTTCTGTATGCATTTGTATGAAAATGCCCCTGCCACCTTCCAGAGGTTGGTCAATCACTTATTGAAGGATTTGATGAATTGCTGTTGTTTATTTGATGATATAGCCACTTTTAGTAATATTGGGGGGAACCCTTGTACAACTTCTAGGTGTTGCAAAGGCTTAACACTGCAGGTTTTACTGTTAAGCTGGGGAAGTGTCAGGTAGCCATGCTGAAGTACATTACCTTGGACATACGGTGGAGAGAGTACTGCTAAAACCTGAGCAGGGAAGGAAGAAGCATTACATCTGCGCACTCACCACGACCAAGAAGCAGTACTGTCTTCTGGCGGCTGGTATGTAGGAGTTGTACCAACCTAAGTGCTCTGGCCAAGCATTAACTGATCTGACCAGGAAGCTTCCCAAATTGTTTCCTGACCTTCATTGTGAGGAATCATTTCTGCCCTAAAGTCAGCATTGGTTTTTTACCCATCCTTCAGCCCAATTCACTCGCAGTTTGTAGTGTAGACAGATGCCAGCATCTATGCTAGTGCGGTTCTAAGCCAGGTGAACCAGCAAGGTGAGGAGCACCAATTCTCTACCAAGCAGGAAACTTACCAGAGAAGTCGCTTATCCACCATTGAAAAGGAATGTCTAGCAATTGTGTGGGCCTGAAGAAACTGAACCATACTCATGCGCAACGTCACTTGATAACAGATCAACACAGTTGTTGGAGACACAGAAATTGCTTAGTTGGAGTCTGAATACAGTAATGATTTTCAAGTCAACATAAGAAAGGAATCGATCACGCAATGCTGAACGCCTATCTCGCCAAGGCAGGCGGAACCAGATACGCGCTTGAGTGACCTGTAAGTCAACCCATGCACGTCATAAGGAGGGAGGTGTGGAATATGTATATTGGAGTATGACCAGCAGTAAATAACATCGTCCTTAGACTCGCTCTCACAAATTGATAGCATAGTTATCCTGGGGAAAAGAAGCTCTCTGTATTCTCCAGGGGACCTTCTGAACAAAGTGGCACCTTTCACATTTTGGGACTCTTTAAGGGCCCACAATTTCAGCAGCTGACAGCACTCGGGAGTATACACGATGCACGTTCAGGCGTTCAGGATCCAAATGAACAACATCCAACGATAAAGTAGGAAAGCATCCAATCCAGGTGAGTAACAAGTTCTTTATTCAGCCACATAAATACGACGTTCGGCCATTTCAGCTTATCAAGTATACAAAAACAGGCAAAAGGTTCCTTAATGTGTTGGGAGCCAACACATCCAGGAACCCCCATCCACTACAATAGAATATATACAGATATACAGCGATAATCAATTTAAAACAGTGATCAGAGCTAGAATATAACATCATAAATATATAACAATGTATATGTGCATGTACATCGCTGTAGAGCCCATATAAACAATTCACCATTAGTCTGCCAATCGTGATCTGTTACTGCACACTCCACATTCTGGTGCTGCACCAATCATGTACTCACTAGCAGCAGCGTCCTCCATATCCAATCAGTGTCAGTTCAGCAGCGCTTAGTCAGAGCACTTGTCCAATAGCCCACAGGATAACAAATCGGGAGGCACACCTAACTCACTCCCCACTGTGTGATAAACAAAGGCACATGTTCAGAAGTCATCATAGCAAACGCCCAGTGGATCATGTGAACACCAGCGTCATCAGACACCCAGTCACATGACCGCAAGCATCATCCGAGGTCTAATCACATGATAGTCCCATCATAAGCCTCTATTCCAGGCTGAAAACACTAAAATAGCGCGCGATCACCGGCATCATCCGACGCCTGAAAAAAGAACACGCATGCACAATAAACTCTATCATTATTTATACTACTCCAGATATGTCATCAGGAAACCTGCAGGTCACATGACCGTCAGTATTGGCATAATGTAAGCAAGAGACCGCACATGCGGATCTATATAGAATGGAAGATTAACAATATAGCAGACGCCTAAAGAAATATATATAATATCTACAAAACAAATGATGTCATCAGGAACCATTAAGTCACCACTTGTTCCGATCACTCCAGATAATAATCCTACGAAAACAACAAACATAAGTAAAATATATATCTAAAAACAAACACAGAATATAGATGCAAAAAATCACCTAGCACAAATATGCAAATTATATTCGATATTCAACCCCTTTGGTTGCAATGTCTCCAAGACGGAGATCCACCGGAGTTCTTTCTGTTTAAGCAACTTAATCCTGTCGCCACCTCTCCTAAGGGGTGGAACCCCGTCAATAACTCTAAATCTCAGCTGACTGACCAAGTGTCCACATTCTACAAAGTGCTTAGATACCGGCAGTTCCATCATCTTTGTCCTGATAGTACTTTTGTGTTTACTTATCCTAGCCTTAACCTCCATCGTTGTCTCGCCTATATACATGAGTCCACACGGACACACGAGCATATAGATTACAAAGCTAGATGTACAAGAGTACCGTTCCTGGATTCGAAAGCGTTGACCCGTGCGTGAGTGGCCAAAACTGTCGCCCTTGATCATATTGCCACAGCATGCACAATTCAAACATGGAAAATTTCCATTTTTTGGAGGGCCCAAAGTTAACTGTCTGGATATTTTGGAGGATCCAATGTCGGATTTGACCAACTTATCTTTCAAATTACGCCCTCGCCTATAAGAAAGTAATGGCTTGTGCGCAAATTCAACTACATCCGGTAAACCTCTCTGTAATAGACCCCAATGCTTATTCAAGATATTCCCTATTTTACCACTAACAGGGCAATAGGTAGAAACAAAAGGGACTCTTTTCGGGGAAATCTTAATACGTTTGTTTCTCACATCTTCCAATGTTGTCTTCAAGGCTTTCTCCTTGAATTTTCTAAGATCCTTCTCAGGATACCCCCTTCTGATGAACTTCTCACACATCTGATCAAGTCTCCTATCCAATACAGTCTCGTCCTTTACTATCCTACGTACTCTCAGCATCTGACTCCAAGGCAGAGACTCTATCATTTTTCTTGGATGATTACTATCAAAAACCAGGAGACTATTCCTGTCTGTGTCCTTTATAAACAAATCAGTGCATAACAATCCACTGTGTTTATACACTAAAGTATCCAGAAATTGAATCTGGTCAAAACAGTGTGTCATTGTAAACTTCAGCTCGGGAAATATCATGTTAAGATGACTATGGAAAGATACCAGATCATTCATGTTCCCCTCCCAAACACAAAAGATATCATCAATGTAGCGCCACCAGGCTCTGACATGGCGCCAGTGGATGGAATTGTACACATGCTGGTCCTCGAATACCGCCATGTAGATGTTTGCATAAGTGGGCGCCACATTGGACCCCATGGATGTACCACGCAACTGCAGGAAAAATTCATCCCCAAAAAGAAAAAAATTCCTCTTGAGGACAAACTCCAACAGTGCCAGGACCAGCTGTGTACCACCTGGGGCCATGTCAGAGCCCGCCAGCGCCACACCAACAGCCTCCAAACCACGTTCATGTTTAATGGAGGTGTACAGTGATACAACATCAAACGAAACGAGAATAGTATCCTCTGTGATGTCTAGACCCTCAATCTTACTCAGAAAATGGTTAGTATCCACTAAATGGTGATATTGTTTATATGGGGTAATTTACGGCATATTACATGCACAATTATAACATTGCTATATATTTCTATGATGTCACTATTCTGAGCTCTGATCACTGTTTTAAATTGATTATCGCTGTATATTCTGTATATATGTCTATTTGTATTATGGGCGGTTCCTGGATGGTGATTGGCTCCTCAACACCATTTAAGGACACCATTTTGCCTGTTTTTGTATACTTGATAAAGGCCTGAAAATGGCCGAAACGTCGTATTTTATGGTGGCTGAATAAAGACTTGCTATACTTCACCTGGATTGGATGCTGTTCCTATTTTTTCGTTCTTCTAAGGGCCCCGTCTCACCTAGCGACACACCAGCTATCCCGACAACGATCAGGATCGCTGGTGTGTCACTACATGATCTCTGCTGAGCTGCCAAACAGCAGCTCAGGCAGCGATCAGGACAGCGACACTGCGGGTAACGTCGCCTAGTTACCCGCAGTGTACGTTGGATACCAGCGCACTGATGCAGGGAGCTGGTAACCAAGGTACACGTCGGGTTTCCAGGCGCTGCGCGGTGCCTGGAAACCCGACATGTACCTTGGTTACCAGCTCCCCTGCAGCAGCGCGCTGGTATCCAAGGTACACGTCGGGTTTCCAGGCACAGCCCCGCGCCTGGAAACATGATGTTTACCTTGGTTACCAAAAGATCGCTGGTCTCCTCCCTGCCACACGCAGCGATGCGTGCTGGCCAGCGGGAGACTAGCGATCAAAAATAAGTCCTGGCATTTCTGACATGACCAGCGATTCACAGCAGGGCCTGATTGCTGGTACGTGTCAGACATAGCGAGATCGCTGCTGAGATCGCTGTTTAGCAGCGATCTCGCTAGCGATCTCGCTATGTGAGATGGGGCCCTAAGGGAGACACCAATTGCAGCTTGACACTGTCTATCTATGAGAAAGATCACACAAATAGTGTTCAGAGGAAAATAATGTATTCATGGGTAAATAACCATGATCCAGTCAGAGACCAATAATTGGAATATTAACATGAAAGGCTGGTCTAGAAACCTGATCCCTGAGTAAATCTATAAATTAGGCCTTTACACAAAGAAACATGTTCACAGTGAGGGGCAGCCCAGCTGATGTGCTCCATTTCATATTCCCCCTCTCTCAGGGACAGAATACCAGACTGCAAAGTTTGATATTTCTGTAAGTTTTTTCATTTTTATTTTATCACTGTTTTTGCATATTTGTATGTAACTTTTCATTTCTATTTTAATATCATTTTATTGTAAGCACTGTACCTTTTCTATTAAAACATAAAACTTTAATAAGTCTGAACCTTGTATGCTCTAAAGAATCCATAGCCTTAGAGTGTGTGCTCTTGGTGATTGGCAGACAGTAGTAGTAGTAGTACTTCCGGGACTCATCGCCTGTGTATTCAGTGAATAGTGGCAGCATGTATGAAACGGGGTGTGTGGTCTGTGTCAGGGTGTGATTTATGCTCCCATTGCAGCATAGGATGGAGGTTGAATGCTGGACTGAGTGATAGGAGAGAGCTTAACCTTGGAGGCGCAACCCCAAGTCACGTGCTGAGAAGCGGGTATGTGACACTGACCATAGAGTCGCAAGAGGATTATATGGAGAGAGAGTCACCTCCAAGTCGACCCATTTCTTGCTATCTTTATGGTGAAATAGGTATAGAGTACAAATTCCGAGCGAAGCATAGTTATAGACAGAAAAATCTGGAAGACCCAATCCTCCAGCCTGTTTTAATCTGTTTAGTAAAAAATAGGATATGCATGGGTGTTTATTGGACCACACGAATCTTGTTATTGCCTTCTTGAGTCTAGAGAACAAGGAAGTTGGAAGAAAGAGGGGGATTGTTTGGAAAAAATATAAAAGGCGCGGTAAAAGTTTCATTTTAATTGCATTTATCCTTCCAAGCCAAGATAGTTGTAATTTATTCCATTTCTCTAGATCAACTTCTGTCCTATGTAAAGCTGTCTTATAGTTAGCATCGTATAATTGTGATGTCTTAGCGGTTAATTTTATGCCCAAGCAAGTGATGAAATCAGAGTATCACTTAAACGACAAGGAGTAGCATAACTGGGATACCAAGGTTGGTTGTAGGGATACATTCAACATGTCAGATTTGTGGGAGTTTATGTTGAAAATTACTCAAGGAACCAAATTTGTGCTCTTCCGAGATAATATTACATAGACTAATGGTGGGGGATGTGACATACAGAAGGATATCATGAGCGAAGAGCGCTAATTTGTGTTCCTCTGATTGGATCTTCGTTCCCTTTATTGATGGGTTGTTGTGTATTGCGATTGCAAAATGTTCCATGGTTAACACAAGCAGTAAAGGAGACAGTGGACAGCCCTGTCTTGTGCCATTACATATATGGAACGGGTAAGTATTGTTTTTTTTATTATTGATCAGTACTGTAGTATTTGGTCACTATGTGGTGGTAATATGTGGTCTGGTCATGGTGTGGTGGCATTTATCTCTTGTATGTGGTATTCAGTCACTGTGGTAGTAATATATGATCTGTTCATGGTGTGGCAGTATTTGTCCCTTGTATGTCATATTATTTGGTCACTATGTGGTGGTAATGTGTGGTCCGGCCATGTGGTAGTGGTATTTGTTCCTTGTACATGGCATTATTCGGTCACTATGTGGTGGTTATATGTGGTCTATTCATGGTGTGGCAGTATTTGTTCCTTGCATGTGGTATTATTCGGTCACTATGCGGTGGTAATATGTGATTTGGTAATGGTGTAATGGTATTTGTCCCTTGTATGTGGTATTATTTGGCCACTATGTGGTGGTAATATGTGGTCTGGTCATGGTATGACGGTATTTGTCCCATGTATGTAGTATTATGGGTCATTTTAAAAAATGTATGTGACTCATTCCCTTAAAAAGAGATAAATAAAAATATACCCAAAAAGAGTTTAAGATATTTAAAGAAATATTTAATTGATTAGAGTAGGGTGCTGCCAAAAGAGTCTACCTTGTCATGGTGGTGGCTGATGGCTATGTATGTAATATGGTGTTCGATGGAAACTAATAATGTGTGAGTAGTGAGGAAATGGTGCAGGAGTGGAGTTTTTCCAAGAATGGACGGTGGAACTGTGGAAGGTTTGAGGGGTGGAGGAGGAGCTGGAGTAGAGCCTGGGAGGAGTCTCAAAGGGGCCTGAAAATTTTGCCAGTATGGGGCCCTGAAATTTCTCGTGGCAGCCCTGGATACCCCTGTACGGGGATGCAACACCACACGGCTACCTGATTGACCTCTTGACCACCTGGTACGTTTCCACGAAGCCAACCAGGTCGTCCACATTCCGAGGGTCTCCCTAGGCAACCCAGGTCTGCACCAAACTAGGAAGGGAGTGAACAAATCTATCCATGACAACCCGCTCAACCATCTGAGCTAGAGTAGAGGACCCCATCTGCAAACACTTTTGTACAAGATGCAGTAAGTTGAACATTTGAGAGCAAGGGGTTTGTCACAATAATATGCCCAGTGTTGAACCCTTTTTGCTCTGACCGACATAGTCACTCCCACGAGTGCCAATATTTCAGTTTTTAATTTGGCATAGTTCTGTGCATTCTGTAATGCCAGGTCATAGTAAGCCTTCTGTGGCTCGCCAGTTAGACAGGGGGCCAGTACTTCTGGCCACTGCTCTGGCGGTAGCTTCTCACGCTCTGCCACCTGTTCAAAAACAGTAAAAAATGCCTCCACATCATCCCTTGCGGTCATATTTTGCATAGCTTGTCTAACCGCTTTCTGGACTTACAGTCATCACCTGGACTTGGGGAAGGGGCTGCTGGCCTCTCATGAATGGATTCTGTGAGGAGTTCCATCTGGCCAGCAAAACCTCCTGTTGCTGTCGCTGCTGCTGTTGGAGCTAATTCCCCAACAGTTTATTTGTTTTCTGTTGCGACAGCTGCTGCTGTTGATTTACTTGCTGCTGCTGTTGGACCTGGACCACATGCTTGATAAGTTCCCCCATGTTGTCTGACATAGTTTCTTGGCTTATTGCCACCTTTACCCAGGAAATGCAGTTTGTCCACAGCCGCTATCAGTGTTATTGGAACGTTGCCCACATTCGAAACACCAACTTTTGTAGATGCGCTAACTCAGGTGTACACGGAGGTAGACACAGGAACACTGTCTCTTTAAGTCCTTCACTGGTTTATTATATACATTCGGCATAAACCATTATGAAGTAAAAATTAACACGGTACTTTGGGCAAAAACAGGAAAACAAAACAAAGTGGTAACACACTGAACACTTGCTATGTTGCCATGAGGGCTCCTGGAATCACCTCCATTTTAGTCATGTCAGTGATGAGCTGTCTAGATTGGAGTTAGTCCTGTGAGAATCTCGCTCCAGCAACTCCACTCTGGTCACCTCAGCACTGAACTGTCAGAGTCGAGGCTCCGGCGAGATCCTCACTACAACTACTTCATTCTAGAGCAAAGTACTGCAGTGCACAAGTGACTGCTAAGGTCAAAGAGACCCAGCGCATGCACACTGCAGTACTTTGCCTTGGACAGGGAAGAGAAGTACACCTGAGCAGGAGTGCGATGCCAGGGAGAGTGTGTGGACGACATAGAGGCGCATCATCCACACGAAGCAAGAAGGAGGATGACATTGCAAGAAGAAGGGAAACGCCGGGCCAAGACCTGTGACACCCATCGGACCTGACTGCCCCGCAGGTGAGTGTAATCAAAGGTATTTTTCTTTCTTGCAGGTCAGGTTGGAGACATATATATTAAGCATTAAAGAATGCTGTATATCAGACCTGAAAGGTGGTGGTCATATCTCATATTGGTCAAACCTGGTGACAGGTTCCCTTTAAATTTGCAGTTTACAGCCTCCTCCTGCTGCTGACTAAGGCCGGGACACACTTGTGAGTGCAATGCGAGAAACTCGCGTGAGTCACTCTCATCAATACCCGGCACTGCCGCCGGCACTCGGACCGGAGCGTTCAGCTGCATAGAAATACATGCAGTCGCACACTCCGGTCCCCAGTGCCGGGTATTGATGCGAGTTTCTCGCATTGCACTCACAAGTGTGACCCCAGCCTAACACTGAGTGAAGGAAGGGGGAGAACAAAGAGGTGACACATTCAGGAGCCTGCCTAATCTATATCAGAAAAGCCAGATATGTGAAGCATGTGCACTTCATAGATATTTTCAAAATAATTTAATTTGAAAGTTGCTAAACTTTGCATTTAGACAAATAAATTATCAATAATAAAAATCAATGCAATATGTCCATAGTTTTTTTTAAATATCTGAAGAGTCTCTACATGAGTAGTTCATGAAATTTTTTTTTTCCTATAGCCCATTCTTAGTTTCTACTTTCTGTGCACTTCTGAGATTTCTTAGCGCAAAAGTCTGCCCATGTTTTCCGTAGCACTTCTCCACCATAATGATGCACTGTGATAAGTTTCCTAAATTTACAGTGGTCATAGTCTAACCTGTAGGTGTTAAACACACCTCTAGGGGGTTCACTAAGTGGAATATGGAGATCATACAAACAAATTCCAATAAAAGCATCTTCCATGGGGACGACCCTAATTTCTTGGGCAATATCATAGATATTTTTTGCCATATCAGCTGAAAACACATATCCAGGACCTTTGCAATAGGGTGGGTAAGTATCATTTGGATAGACTTCCGGAGGTACATACCACTTATAAGCCTTGTCCCTGAAAGGTCCAGTATTCTTAGCAATATCTCCAGTGAAGTAATTTGTGCGAACTGGTAAGTCTGGATGAAGAAGATTATGAATCAGGTAGTCTACATTAAGAAACATGTCGTTATCTATCTTCATGACATAACTGGCAGAAGGACAGAATTTGGTCACCCACTCCATACCCATTAAGGTTTTCAAGGTCAAATTGTAATAGGTGTCCATGAAGTCTTGTTGCACGATGTCCCCAAAGGTCACACTTTCCTCCTCTAACAAATCCTGGACTTGTCTGGAACAATCTGGGGTAGACCTACTAGAAAAATCCTGACCACCTCAACATCATAGAGACTTTCATTACCCCATGTTTCTCGAATTGTGCGCCTAGACTCCATGTCCTGGGACTGTACAAGGACCATTATGACAAGGAATGGCTTCTGGTTCTTGCACTTTTCTGGCTGGTTAATGAGGAACTTGTATGGAAATGGGTACGGAGGAGCCAGGGGGTGCTGGAAGGCCGGGTAAGTCAAATTATTCACAGGCTTTTTTCTCTCTTGTAATTTTTCAAAATTTCGACTCCATTTGTTAATTATTTTTATTTTGCCTCCATAGGAGAAGTACCAGAACATGAACATAAGGATCCCAAAAGATAAGGTCAGGAATTTCAGGAAGCTCATTCGGATTTTCATGTTGTCCTCAAAAGACCAAAATCTCACCAAGATTTCTGCAACAATAAGAGAAAATGAAAAAAAGGTATGGAAAAAGTTTGACAGTAAATTTCACAAGCCAATATTATATACAGTTCAAGCTTGTACTTATAATGGTGAACAGTGGTCAGTGGCATAATGAAGCTCGTGGGACTGAATGCAATATCTGC
This sequence comes from Oophaga sylvatica, assembly GCA_033576555.1. Lineage (NCBI taxonomy): Eukaryota > Metazoa > Chordata > Amphibia > Anura > Dendrobatidae > Oophaga > Oophaga sylvatica. The sequence continues at coordinate 52,606 of JARQOD010003178.1, read as the reverse complement.
AAAGTTTCTCTTTAATAATAGATGTCAGGGCCAAAGGGAAAAGGCTGACTTCAAGCTGCAGGGCCCAAATGTGAAATCTTTAAAGTTTTGAAAAGAGCCTCTTCATCTAAGGGTGTGTTTCCACGATCCAGATTTCTTCAGTAATTGCTGCGTGTTTGACGCTGTGCGCTGGCGCAGTGTCAAACACGCAGCGTCCAGATGTTACAGCATAGTGGAGGGGATTTCAAGAAATCCCATCTCCACTATGCCTAAAAACACGCAGGCGGAAGACCTGCGTTAACGGACAGGCTACGTGTCTTTTCAGATCGCAGCATGTCCTATTCCCTTGCGGCAACGCTATGTTGCGCTGCGGTGATTCTGGATGTGTTCCATGAACACATCCGGATTCACCACGTGTTCACAAGGGGGCGGGGCTTTGGGCGGAGCGGACTTTCCGCTCCGTCCAAAGCGCTGTGGTTCCGGACCGTGGAACCATAGCCTAAGAGTATGTGTACACGTTGCAGATTTGCCTGTGCCTGTGGAATTTTCTGCGCAGATTCTTCCTCTCTTGGCAGAAAACGCATTTAAAAATACACGCGTTTTTGATGCGGATTTTCATGCGTTTTTCCATGCGGATTTGCATGCGCTTTTGAAAGCTAAATAAAGATATACTATTTAACAAAAAAAAAAGATTTGTGATATCATTTCATTGTTCTTTTACATACTCCATTGAAGACCATAATATCATTACATACCATGTTCAAACATAATGTTTACACACACAAAACAAATATAAGTGAATATTTATATATCTATAGATATATCTATCGGTATCTAGCTAATACCAAGCACGAGTCTCGCATCTCAATACCCGGCACTGCCGCCGGCACTTGGACCCGCGTGTTCAGCTGCATAGAAATACATGCAGCCGCACACTCCGGTCCCGAGTGCCGACGGCAGTGCCGGGTACTGATGTGCGAGACTAGTGCCAGTTTCTCGCAAGTGAGACCCTGGCCTTAAACGCAATATCTGTTTAATTTTAAAAAAATGGCTTGGGCTCCCGCATAGTTTCAAAACCAGAACAGGAAAAGCCAGCAACGGGGGGGGGGGGGCAATGTTTATAGCGTGGGAAGGGGGTAATACCCTTTAATCTTCCCAGGCTATTAATATCAGCTCACAGCTGTATATTTAGCCTTTACTGGCTATTAAAATAGGGGGGCCCCACAAAAAAAATTATGTGGGTACCCCTGTAATTGATAGCCAAAAAAGGCTATGCAGACAGCTGTGGGCTGATAGTCATAGCCTAGTAAGGGGCCATGGATATTGGCCACCCCCTGGCTACAAACACCAGCTCACAGCCGCCCCAGATATGGCGCATCTCTAAGATGCACCAATTCCGGCACTTAGCCTCTCTCTTCCCACTGCCCTGTAGTGGTCGCATATGGCGTACTAGTTGTGGGGTTGATGTCACCTTTGCGTTGTGCGGTGATATCAAACCCACAGCTTAGTTATGGAGAGGTGTCAATAAGACACCTATCCATTACTAGTCCTATAGTTGTTATATGGTAAATAAAGACACAGCCAGAATAAAGTATTTTAATGAAATAAAGCAAAATAGTTTCCCATATTCATTATGCGCCTAATTCCTGCGACGCCCTTGTTCTCCTGCAAAAAAATAAAATAATAAACCAACACAAATACTCCCTGTTTCGTTGTAATCCATTTAATAACAAGTGTCCCACGACAATCTCCAGTGTAGAACTGCCACAGGCTTTCCACGATGTACTGACAGGAGGTAATGGCTCCTGCACTGCATCACTGAAGAAGTTACCGGAGTTCATGCTCTCACTTTACGGCATCGCTACGTGAGAATTTTCTCACACAGCATTGCCGGTGACAGTATGAACTCAGGTGATCTCTCTCCTGGTGGCGTAGGGATACACCGCAGAGGATTACCTCCAGTTAGTGCATCGCGGGAGGCCCTGTAGAACAGTGACATCTTCCGATGTCACTATTCTACACGGTAGATAGTCGTGGGACACTCGCTATTAAATGGACTACGGCAGAAAGGCAAGTATCGGTTGGTTTATTATTTTATTTTTGTTATAGGAGAACAAGGGTGTCAGGGACTAGGTGTTTGGCGAGTATATACTGTATGTACTGTATGTTGTATGGTTTTTTTTTTACAATTGAACACATGCATCGTTTGATGGGACTTCTGCCCCATTATCGGCTCATGCTGTCATAGCCAGATAGGAGCAGTAGTCCCATCAGACGATGCGTGGCTACACAGACCCGCACACACCCGCACACACACAGAGACCCACGCAGACACCCGCACACACACAGATACACGCAGACCCCTGCAGACAGACACGCATATAGTCTCCACCCACACACATTCTCCGCCCACACACTTCCTTTCTGCAGAGTTTCTCACACGCACACATCCACAGTAAATCCACAAATCTTTTTACACCTGCAGTTTTGCTGTGGATTTGACTGACATAATGGAAGTCAATGGGTGCAGAGACGCTGCAGAACCGCAAAAAAATTGACATGCTGCGGAAATTAAAACGTGGCGAATCCGCGCTTTTTTTTTCCGCAGCATGTGCACAACAATTCTGGATATCCCATTGATTAACATTGTGCACTACATTGCAGATTTGGTTCAATTCCTCGAGTCCAAAAATGCTGCGGATCGACATCAAAATCTGCAACGAGTGCACGCAGCCTTAAGAAGTTCTTCATACTATTCATGTGAATGTACAAAAATATGTTGTTCTCTCCAGTCTATTTTTCGTTTGTGTAAAAATGTTCCAATATTCCGAGCTCTTCTGAGATTTCTCAGCCCACAAGTCTGACCACATTTTCCCTATATCTTATCCATATATCTTATCCAGGGCTGGCGTCAGCACCCGGCATACCCGGGCAAGTGCCAGGGCCCTGAGCAGGCGGGGGGCCCACTCACCGTCGGGCGCCCGTTAGCGGATGAGAGCGGTACCAGCGCCGCCACTGCCCCCCCCTGCTTGCTCAGGGCCCCGGCAGCAGCCGGCGTAATACATACCTCTCCCCGTGCCTCCGCTGCCGCAGCTCCGGGCTTCGGGGGGCGCCTGCAGGGCGCCCGCGCTTCCTGTCACAGCAGCGCCGCTGAATGACGTCATCATTTAGCGGCTGGCTGTGGCAGAGAGAGCACGGATGCCGGACAGGTGAGATGTGATGTGAGGTGTGTGTGTGTAGTGCGTTGCTTTGTGTGTGTATGTGAGAGAGCGCTGTATTTGTGATGGTGGTGGGGGAGGCAGTGATGATGATGAGGTGGAGGCAATGATAATGATGATGGGGAGGCGATGATGATGGGGAGGCGATGATGATGGGAGGCAATGATGATGATGATGGGGAGGAGATGATGATGGGGAGGCAATGATCATGATGATGGGGAGACGATGATGATGGGGAGGCGATGATGATGGGGAGGCGATGATGATGGGGAGGCAATGATGACGGGGAGGCAATGATGACGGGGAGGCAATGATGACGGGGAGGCAATGATGATGGGGAGGCAATGATGATGATGATGGGGAAGCGATGATGATGGGGAGGCGATGATGATGGGGAGGCGATGATGATGGGGAGGCAATGATGATGGGGAGGCAATGATGTTCAGGAGGCAATAATGATGGGGAGGCAATGATAATGGGGAGGCAATGATGATGATGATGGGGAGGCAATGATGATGATAATGGGGAAGCAATGATTATGATGATAGGGAGTCTTTCCACAGCGCCCTTTCCTGAGCCGTAACAGCGCAGAACGCAGCACAGTGCAGAGGAGAGCTCCATATTTTGTATGGAGCATTATATGGGGACCAGTATCCTGTATGGAGCATTATTTGGGGTCCAATATTCTTTATGGAGCATTATATTTGGCCCATAATACTGTATGGAGGACTATGTGGTGCCCATAATATTGTATGGAGGACTGTACTGTCCGGTCTGTACTGTGCGCTGTGAGGATTTGGCGGTTTTTGAGCTATAGTAGAATTTACAATAGATATCAGTCATGTAATGGAAGAAGTGAAGTGTTTGGCATTGTACTATACCCATATTTCTCTGAAGTATCTGTGCATCATGAATCATGGTCTATGTTAAAGGGGCCCACTGAGACTCTTTCGTCCGGGGCCCACAAAAACCTGGAGCCGGCCCTGATCTTATCCATCATAATGGGCAACTTTCTAGAAGGACAACCTCTTCTCATTCCCCACACTTGGCACCGATAAAATAAAAAAGCTTAGACTCACCTCCTGTGTCGGGGACTGTTCCCATGGTGTTGGCACTTGTGGCCCCGGGGCTCTCGTGCAGATGTATGACATGTGGTGCCCGGTGCACAATCAGCGCTGGCGTCACTGTGCCCACCTTCATACAAATTGAACATGAAGAGGAAATCCGGGCTGCAGCTGATCTCTGACTTCCTTTTAATATTCAATTCGACAGAAGGTGGGGACAGTGATGCCAGCACTGACGTAACTATGAGCTTTTTTATTTTATCAAGGTCAAGCGTCTGGTGTGAGATGGGGTTGTATTAGTGCACAAACCCCTTTAAACTTAAAAAAAATTCTCAATGGTCATGATCAACACTATCACTTAATATACCTCCTAGGGCAGTGGTCCCCAACCTTTCTTACCGTGAGTGCCACATTCAGCTTTGAGAGAAGGTCACGAGGCACATTCAGCACGCGCTCCCTCCACACTAGAGACAGAGAGAACCTGGTATAAAGACAGCTAAGGCGCCATTTCACTTGTAGGCAGGATACTTACATCTGGGTGCTCACTATACTCCTATTCAGTATTCTTACATCAAGCTTACTCACCTCTCTAACTGGCAGCATTACTCTGTCTCTAGCTTACCATATTTAGCCCCCCTCCTAGTATATGAGAATCCAGATATGCTCTTCCATGCAGGGCTACTCAGAAAAGTCATCATGGCAGTTTGCTAGACCTTGTACTAGACAGCTATTAGCCAAACATTGTGGGCCTGTGAGTTACATGTGGCTCCCGAGCCTCAGGCTGGAGACCTCTGCTCTAGGGGATAAACTAGATGGAATGTGGACGTGTATTGTAAGTATTATGTTAAAGTTGTCTGTATCCTTCTAGTGGGTCTACCCCAGATTGTCAAGAGCAAACCAAGAATTTGTTACAGGAGGAAAGTGTGACCCATGATGACGTGATATAATAAGACTTCATAGACACCTATTACAATTTGATCTAAAAAATATTTATTGTATGTATAATGCTCACCCAATTCTTTCTTCTGCCAGCTATTCCATATTCTTCAAAACAAGTTTTTGATCAAGAAACCTTATAAAGTAATCTGTTTTGAACAACCTTAATTCAGATGAATGGTCCCCTTGAAACCACAATAATAATATAATATTTTTATTTATATAGCGCCAACATATTCTGCAGCACTTTACAGTTTGTTTCAAAACACAAATCATAAGTAAAAACACAACATGAAAATAGCCTCACCAGATATTGAAAGATGAACAGTGCACTAGCAGGATGCAGCTGGCTCCCACAGATAAAGGCTGGCGCAGCACAGGTGCCCTCCACTGATGAGGACAGCCACCCTATCACAAAAAAGTGATGATAAAGGTATAGGCTGCCTGTGGAAAAACACACAAATAAGGCTTGCTTAGGAGGACAAAAAAGTGCAATGCATAGTGTCTGGATAGCAGCCTATTTATAACGCCCATAATAGAAGGCGGGCTGTTCAGCACTATATATGCATCACACAAAAAAAACCAGACCATCAAAAAGGAGCCTACCTGCACCCTGCAAAAGATGATAAAAAGTGCAAAAAAAATGCATCTGATAAATGCATCAATGAGGTATTGGTTACTATTTTGGCCAAAGCAGATAAGCTCGCAAACCAACGGCAAGGTTCCCCATTATATTGCGAGTAACTAACTTACATCAATTCAAAGCTCACAGACAAAGATAGAAGGACTTAAAAATCCTAAAAATTTTTTTAGCAAAAACACAACATGAAAATAGCCTCACCAGATATTGAAAGATGAACAGTGCACTAGCAGGATGCAGCCGGCTCCCACAGATAAAGGCTGGCGCAGCACAGGTGCCCTCCACTGATGAGGACAGCCACCCTATCACAAAAAAGTGATGATAAAGGTATAGGCTGCCTGTGGAAAAACACACAAATAAGGCTTGCTTAGGAGGACAAAAAAGTGCAATGCATAGTGTCTGGATAGCAGCCTATTTATAACGCCCATAATAGAAGGCGGGCTGTTCAGCACTATATATGCATCACACAAAAAAAACCAGACCATCAAAAAGGAGCCTACCTGCACCCTGCAAAAGATGATAAAAAGTGCAAAAAAATGCATCTGATAAATGCATCAATGAGGTATTGGTTACTATTTTGGCCAAAGCAGATAAGCTCGCAAACCAACGGCAAGGTTCCCCATTATATTGCGAGTAACTAACTTACATCAATTCAAAGCTCACAGACAAAGATAGAAGGACTTAAAAATCCTAAAAAATTTTTTTTAGCAAAAACACAACATGAAAATAGCCTCACCAGATATTGAAAGATGAACAGTGCACTAGCAGGATGCAGCCGGCTCCCACAGATAAAGGCTGGCGCAGCACAGGTGCCCTCCACTGATGAGGACAGCCACCCTATCACAAAAAAGTGATGATAAAGGTATAGGCTGCCTGTGGAAAAACACACAAATAAGGCTTGCTTAGGAGGACAAAAAAGTGCAATGCATAGTGTCTGGATAGCAGCCTATTTATAACGCCCATAATAGAAGGCGGGCTGTTCAGCACTATATATGCATCACACAAAAAAAACCAGACCATCAAAAAGGAGCCTACCTGCACCCTGCAAAAGATGATAAAAAGTGCAAAAAAATGCATCTGATAAATGCATCAATGAGGTATTGGTTACTATTTTGGCCAAAGCAGATAAGCTCGCAAACCAACGGCAAGGTTCCCCATTATATTGCGAGTAACTAACTTACATCAATTCAAAGCTCACAGACAAAGATAGAAGGACTTAAAAATCCTAAAAATTTTTTAGCAAAAACACAACATGAAAATAGCCTCACCAGATATTGAAAGATGAACAGTGCACTAGCAGGATGCAGCCGGCTCCCACAGATAAAGGCTGGCGCAGCACAGGTGCCCTCCACTGATGAGGACAGCCACCCTATCACAAAAAAGTGATGATAAAGGTATAGGCTGCCTGTGGAAAAACACACAAATAAGGCTTGCTTAGGAGGACAAAAAGTGCAATGCATAGTGTCTGGATAGCAGCCTATTTATAACGCCCATAATAGAAGGCGGGCTGTTCAGCACTATATATGCATCACACAAAAAAAACCAGACCATCAAAAAGGAGCCTACCTGCACCCTGCAAAAGATGATAAAAAGTGCAAAAAAATGCATCTGATAAATGCATCAATGAGGTATTGGTTACTATTTTGGCCAAAGCAGATAAGCTCGCAAACCAACGGCAAGGTTCCCCATTATATTGCGAGTAACTAACTTACATCAATTCAAAGCTCACAGACAAAGATAGAAGGACTTAAAAATCCTAAAAATTTTTTTAGCAAAAACACAACATGAAAATAGCCTCACCAGATATTGAAAGATGAACAGTGCACTAGCAGGATGCAGCCGGCTCCCACAGATAAAGGCTGGCGCAGCACAGGTGCCCTCCACTGATGAGGACAGTCACCCTATCACAAAAAAGTGATGATAAAGGTATAGGCTGCCTGTGGAAAAACACACAAATAAGGCTTGCTTAGGAGGACAAAAAAGTGCAATGCATAGTGTCTGGATAGCAGCCTATTTATAACGCCCATAATAGAAGGCGGGCTGTTCAGCACTATATATGCATCACACAAAAAAAACCAGACCATCAAAAAGGAGCCTACCTGCACCCTGCAAAAGATGATAAAAAGTGCAAAAAAATGCATCTGATAAATGCATCAATGAGGTATTGGTTACTATTTTGGCCAAAGCAGATAAGCTCGCAAACCAACGGCAAGGTTCCCCATTATATTGCGAGTAACTAACTTACATCAATTCAAAGCTCACAGACAAAGATAGAAGGACTTAAAAATCCTAAAAATTTTTTAGCAAAAACACAACATGAAAATAGCCTCACCAGATATTGAAAGATGAACAGTGCACTAGCAGGATGCAGCCGGCTCCCACAGATAAAGGCTGGCGCAGCACAGGTGCCCTCCACTGATGAGGACAGTCACCCTATCACAAAAAAGTGATGATAAAGGTATAGGCTGCCTGTGGAAAAACACACAAATAAGGCTTGCTTAGGAGGACAAAAAAGTGCAATGCATAGTGTCTGGATAGCAGCCTATTTATAACGCCCATAATAGAAGGCGGGCTGTTCAGCACTATATATGCATCACACACAAAAACAGACCTATCAAAAAGGACTACCTGCACCGCAATAAGAGATAAAAAGTGCAAAAAATGCATCTGATAAATGCTCAATGAGGTATTGTTTACTATTTGGCCAACAATAAGCTCGCAAAGCAGTCCATATGCAACCTTAATCCATCACATTTTATTAGTGATAGGGTGCTTCCTCATCATGTAGGCACCCATAGTGCGCCACCTTTTCTGTGGGAGCCGGCTGCACCTGCTAGTGCACGTTCACTTTAATAACGGTGAGGCATTCAGTTGTGCTTTGCTAAAATTTTTTAGGATTTAGAGTCCTTCACTGTGGAGCTTTGAATTGATGTAAGTTAGTACCGTGCAATAAATGGAACCTTCGTAGGTTTCGACTTATGCTTGGCAAAATAGTACAATCACTCATGATGCATTACAGATGCTATTTTTTGCACTTTATCATCTTAGAGGCGGCGTTAGGCTCCTTTTTGAGTCGTATTTTTGAAATGATGCATATAAGGAGCTGAACATGCCGCCTTCTAATTAGGCTATAAATAAGCTGCTACCAACAAATGCATTGCAACATTTGTCCTCCTAAGCAGCCTTATTTGTGTTTATTTCCACAGGCAGCCTATACCTTATAACATCGCATTTTTGATAGTTGGGTCACTCATCAATGGAGGGCACCTGTGCGCGCCAGCCTTTATCTGTGGGAGCCGGCTGCATCCTGCTAGTGCACTGTTCATCTTTCAATATCTGGTGAGGCTATTTTCATGTTGTGTTTTTGCTAAAAAATTTTTAGGATTTTTAAGTCCTTCTATCTTTGTCTGTGAGTTTGATGAGTAGGTTACTCGCATAAATGGGGACCTGCCGTGGTTGCGAGCATCCTTTCCAAAAGTAACAATATATGATGCATTAACATTTTTGACTTTTATCATCTTGTCGGTAGGCTATTTTTGATGTGGTGGTGTTCATATATAGTCAAACCGCCTCTATTATGGCGTTATAAATAGGCTGCATCCAAATATATGATTTTTTTCCAAGCAGCTAGTGTCCACCAGGTCCTATATTTATACACTTTTTGAAGGCTCATCAGGGCCAGCCTTTATCTGTGGGAGCGGCTGCATCCTCAGGCAGTCATCTTTTATCTGTGAGGCTATTTCATTGTGTTTTTGCAAAAAAAATTTTTAGGATTTTAAGTCTATCTTGCGTGAGCTTGAATGATTAAGTTAGTTCCGCAATATGGGCCTTGCTTGGTTGCAGCTTATCTGCTTCCAAAATAGTAACCAATACCTCATTGATGCATTTACAATGCTTTTTTTGCATTTTTACACTTGATGCAGGTAGCCCTTTTTATGGCTGTTTTGTGGATGCATATAAGTGCTGAACACCCGCCTCTATTATGGCGTTATAAATAGCTGATAACCTAGATGCACTTTTTGTCTCAAGCAAGCTTATTGGTTTTTCCAAGCAGCCTAACCTTATCATCACTTTTGTGATAGTCTCCTCATCATAGCATGTGCCACTTTATGGGAGCGCTGATCCTGCTAGTGCACTGTTCACTTTCAATATCTGGTGAGGCATTTTCATGTGTGTTTGCTAAAATTTAGGATTTTTAAGTCCTTCTATTTTGTCTGTGACATAGATTATCATTACTGCTTGGAGCTTGTAGAATGTAAATACCTCTTGATGATACGCATTTGCAAAATACATCAAGCTGATGTTTTTGTACATTAGTGCGAGCCTTTTACGTAATAGTGATGCAATATATGCTAAGCGCCTTATGGGTTACAGGCGCTATACCATAATTTTGTATGCTGCCCTCGTGGAGCCCAGGGGCACCTTCTATGGAGGCCTGCATCCGCAGTGCACTGTCATCTTCATATTGGTGAGGCTATTTCATTGTTTTTGCTAAAATTTTTTGGATTTTTAAGTCCTTCTATCTTTGTCTGTGAGCTTTGAATTGATGTAAGTTAGTACTCGCAAATAATGGGGAACCTTGCGTTGGTTGCGAGCTATCTGCTTTGGCCAAAATAGTACAATACTCATTGAGCTTTATCAGATGCTTTTTGCACTTTTATTCTTTGTGCAGGTGCTCCTTTGAGGCTGGTTTTTGTGTGATGCATATATAGTGCTGACAGCCGCCTTCTATTATGGCGTAAAATAGGCGCTATCAACACTAGCATTGCACTTTTTTGTCCTCCTAAGCAAGCTTTTTGTTGTTTCCAAGGCAGCTATACCTTATCATCACTTTTTGTGAAGGGGGCTGTCCTCATCAGTGGAGGGCACCTGTGCTGCGCCAGCCTTTATCTGTGGGAGCCGGCTGCATCTGCTAGTGCACTGTTCATCTTTCAATATCTGTGGGCTATTTTCATGTTGTGTTTTGCTAAAAAATTTTAGGATTTTTAAGTCCTTCTATCTTGTCTGGAGCTTTGATGATGTAAGTTAGTTACTCGCAATATAATGGGGACCTTGCGTTGGTTTCGAGCTTATTGCTTGGCCAAATAGTAACCAATACCTCATTGATGCATTTATCAGATGCATTTTTTTGCACTTTTTATCATCTTTTGCAGGGTAGTGGCTCCTTTTTGATGGTCTGGTTTTTTTTGTGTGATGCATTATAGTCTGAACAGCCCGCCTTCTATTATGGGCGTTTAAATGGCTGCTATCCAGACATATGCATTGCACTTTTTTTGTCTCCTAAGCAAGCCTATTTGGTGTTTTTCCACAGGCAGCCTTACCTTATCATCACTTTTTTGTAGGGTGGCTGTACCTATCGTGGAGGGCACCTGTGCTGCGCCAGCCTTTATCTGTGGGAGCGGGCTGATCCTGCTAGTGCACTGTTCATCTTTCATATCTGGTGAGGCTATTTCATGTTGTGTTTTTGCTAAAATATTTTTAGGATTTTTAGTCCTTTATCTTTGTCTGTAGCTTTGAATTGAAGTAAGTTGTTACTCGCAATATAATGGGGAATACTTGCCGTTGGTTGCGAGCTTTCTTGTTGGCCAAAATAGTAACCAATACCTCATTGATGCATTTATCAGATGCATTTTTTGCACTTTTTTCATCTTTTGCAGGTGAGGTAGGCTCTTTTTGATGGTCTGGTTTTTTTTGTGTATGCATATATAGTGCTGAACAGCCGCCTTCTATTATGGGCGTTATAAATAGGCTGCTATCCAGACACTATGCATTGCACTTTTTTGTCCTCCTAAGCAAGCCTTATTTGTGTGTTTTTCCACAGGCAGCCTATACCTTTATCATCACTTTTTTGTGATAGGGTGGCTGTCCTCATCAGTGGAGGGCACCTGTGCTGCGCCAGCCTTTATCTGTGGGAGCCGGCTGCATCCTGCTAGTGCACTGTTCATCTTTCAATATCTGGTGAGGCTATTTTCATGTTGTGTTTTTGCTAAAAAAATTTTTAGGATTTTTAAGTCCTTCTATCTTTGTCTGTGAGCTTTGAATTGATGTAAGTTAGTTACTCGCAATATAATGGGGAACCTTGCCGTTGGTTTGCGAGCTTATCTGCTTTGGCCAAAATAGTAACCAATACCTCATTGATGCATTTATCAGCTGCATTTTTTTGCACTTTTTATCATCTTTTGCAGGGTGCAGGTAGGCTCCTTTTTGATGGTCTGGTTTTTTTTGTGTGATGCATATATAGTGCTGAACAGCCCGCCTTCTATTATGGGCGTTATAAATAGGCTGCTATCCAGACACTATGCATTGCACTTTTTTGTCCTCCTAAGCAAGCCTTATTTGTGTGTTTTTCCACAGGCAGCCTATACCTTTATCATCACTTTTTTGTGATAGGGTGGCTGTCCTCATCAGTGGAGGGCACCTGTGCTGCGCCAGCCTTTATCTGTGGGAGCCGGCTGCATCCTGCTAGTGCACTGTTCATCTTTCAATATCTGGTGAGGCTATTTTCATGTTGTGTTTTTGCTAAAAAACAAATCATAAGTAGCAACGTTAACAATACAATAATTAAAGTAAAATAAGATGAGATGACCTGCTCATGAGAGCTTACAATCTACAATGAAGTGGGGGAGATACAAAGTGCAGGTGTGTATATACAATGGGGCATTTACAATGATGGTCCAGCCATCTTGAGGGAGTGAGGGATGGATGGAGATAGTGAATTGGCTACACACACACTTACACATAGAATGAATTTGATTAGTGAACGTGATAGGCCGCTCTGAACAAATGTGTTTTGAGGGAGCGCCTGAAACCATGCAAATTGTGGATAGTCCTAATTTCTTGGGGTAGAGCATTCCAGAGGATTGGCGCAGCGCTGGAGAAGTCTTGGAGTGGGAGGTTTGGATTAGTGCAGAGGTTAGTCGAAAGTCATTTGCAGAGCGCAGCAGTCGGTTAGGCCGATGAATAGAAATGAGGGAGGAGATGTAAGGAGGTGCTGCACTGTGGAGAGCTTTGTGGGTGAGAACAAGTACTTTGAATTGGATCCTATAATGAATGGGCAGCCAATGTAAGGACTGGAGAAGAGCGGATGCGTCCGAGTACCGATTAGCCAGATGGATGACCCTGGCTGCTGCATTCAGTATGGACTGGGGAGGGGATAGTCGAGTAACGGGGAGGCCAAGTAATAGAGCATTGCAGTAGTCCAGGCGGGAGTGGATCAATGCTACAGTGAGGGTTTTTTTTGCTTCCATGGTGAGAAAAGGGTGGATTCTGGAGATGTTCTTCAGGTGGAGGCGGCAAGAGCAGGCAAAAGATTGTATCTGGGAGGTGAAGGAGAGATTGGTGTCAAACATAACACCCAGACAGAGAGCCCGCTGCAGGGGTGTTATTATGGTGCTGCCCACGGAGAGGGAAATGTCAAATTTAGGGAGGTTAGTAGATGGCGGGAGCAGAAGAAGTTCAGTTTTGGAGAGGTTGAGTTTCAGATAGAGAGCGGACATGATGTTGGAGACTGCGGACAGACAGTCGGTGGCGTTCTGTAGTACAGCGGGGGTAAGGTCGGGGGATGACGTGTATAGTTGTGTGTCATCAGCATAAAGATGGTACTGAAAGCCAAATCTACTGATGGTCTGTCCAATTGGGACCGTGTAGAGAGAGAAGAGAAGGGGGCCAAGGACTGAGCCCTGAGGTACCCAGACAGCGAGAGGAAGAGAAGATGACGTGGAGCCAGAGAATAAAACACTAAAGGAGCGGTCAGAAAGATAGGAAGAGAACCAGGAGAGAGCAGTGTCCTTAATGCCTAGTGACTGGAGCCTAGAGAGTAGTAGACGGTGGTCAACCGTGTCGAAAGCTGCAGAAAGGTCGAGAAGAATGATCAGAGAGTGGTCACCGTTACTGTTATGTTTTGGTAGCTGAGGAGGACAGGAGCAAAAAACCGCCAAAGCAGCAAGACATCAGAGAGGCTGGGACCTAATGGGTTGCAGATCCCTAAACTAACCGCACAACTAGAAGTAGCCATGGAGCGTACCTACGGTGATCCTAGACGCTTCGGAACAGCCGGAGAGTTAGCTACACCTGAAGATAGACAGAGGAAAACTAACTGCCCGGAGTAGAGACCCCAAAGAAATAGGAAGCCCCCAAACATGTAATGGCGGTTAGACAAGAGGAAAACACGAACACAAACAGAAAATAGAATGAGCAAATGTTGGGGCCCAAATCTGTCTAGAAAGCAATGTAGAGGAGAGAAATTCTGTCTGCAACCCAGAAAAACCCTAACAAAACTACCAGCACTTCTGATTACAAAAAACCTGAGACCACACGATCTCGACCACCTATATCAGATCTCTGGTGTGACACACAGCTACCCAGCAGTAAAAAATATCACAGGAACAGAGAACAAGTGCAAATAATAACTGAAACAGGAGGCAGCGCAAGCCCCCAAAGGCTGAAGTTCAAGGCAAGACTGCAGAAAGCAAGGAAAATCAAACCACAGAAAAAAAAACAGAAAGTCACTTATCTGAATGATAGCAGGAAAGCAAGCTGAAATTCCAACAAAAACCTGGAAGCAACAATTGATTACCGGCGAGGATCATGGGAGTTCAGCTCACTTATATCAGGCCAGTCATCCCCACCTGAGACCCATTCCTTAATTGGTTCAATACCCTCAGCAACCACCGAAGGGAGCCTCTGCTCCGAAGTCATCTCCAAAACATTCACAACACGTTACGTTTTGCTGTCAGAAGGTCATTGGTCACTTTGATGAGTGCAGTTTCAGTCAAATGTAGGGGGCAGAAACCGGACTGTGAAGGGTCTAGGAGGGAGTGAGTGGAGAGGTAACGGGTAAGGCGGGAGTAGATAGGCGCTCCAAAAGTTTAGAGAAGAAAGGGAGATTGGAGACTGGTCTGTAGTTGTTTGTGCAGGAAGGGTCGAGAGTGGGTTTCTTTAGTAATGGAGTAATGATGGAGTGTTTGAAGGAGGATGGGAAAATGCCAGAGGAGAGTGAGAGTTAAAGATTGTAGTTAGGTGAGTTGTGACAACTGGAGAGAGAGACTGGAGGAGATGTGAGGGGATGGGGTCGGTAGTGCATGTAGTCGGACGAGAGGAAGAGAGGAGTCTGGAGACTTCTTCTTCTGTGATGGGATCAAATGTGGAAAGTGAGCCAGGGGAAATGCAGGGAGGGATGGGAGTCACAGCACTTGGTGGTTGAGAGCAGATTTCCTGACGGATATTATCTATTTTTTCTATAAAGTGGGAGGCCAGGTTATCAGCACAAATGTCTGTGACAGGGACTTGTGCTTTTGGCCTGGGAAGGGAGTGAAAAGTGTCAAAAAGTTTCTTGGGGTTGTTGGCTAGTGAGGAGATTAGGGTGGTGAAGTAGGTCTGTTTGGCGAGGTGAAGGGCTGCGTTATAAGTTCTTAACATGAATTTAAAGTGAATGAAGTCTTCTGGTGTGCGGGTTTTTCTCCATAGGCGTTCAGCACTCCTAGAGCATCGCTGGAGAAGTTGAGTTTGCGATATGAGCCAGGGCTGTTTTACTGTGTGTTTGGAAGTTCTGAGGGTGAGCGGCGCTACTTGGTCAAGGGTGCTTCTAAGAGTGTCATTGTAGAGGTGAACAGCCAGATCAGGACAAGAAAAAGGGGGAATTGGGGACAGTGATGAGTGTAGGAAGTCTGAAAGTGTCTGAGGGTTAATGGCTTGTAGATTTCTGAATGTGTGGTAGGTAGGAGTGCGCTGGGGTGGTTGAGGATTTGTGAGCATGAAGGAGAGAATGTTGTGGTCAGAGAGTGGAAGCGGTGAGTTATTTAGGTGGGAGACTGAACAGAGCCAGACAAAGACCAGGTCAAGGGTGTTACTGTCCTTGTGTGTCTCAGAGGTTGACAGCCGTGAGAGGCCTAGAGAAGTGGTTAGTAATAGAAGCTAGGATGCAGATGTGGAAGTAGGGCTGTTAATGGGGATGTTGAAGTCTCCAAGGATAAGGGTTGGTAGTTCTTAGGACATGAAGTGTGGCAGCCAGGCTGAGAAGTGGTCAAGGAACCGGGTGGGTGAGCCTGGGGGCCGATATATGACCGCTACTCTGAGGAAGAGGGGATGTCGCCTGATGGTGTGGACCTCAAAAGAAGGGAATGAGAGTGATGGAATTAGGGGGATGACCTGGAAAGTGCATTGTGGGGACAGGAGTACGTCGACTCCACCACCATGTCTGTTTGCGGGTCTCGGGGAATGGGAGAACTGTAAGCCACCATAGGAAATGGCAGCAGGGGAGACAGTGTCAAAATCCTGAATCCAAGTTTCAGTGAGGGCCAACAGATTAAGAGAGTTGTTCAGAAAGTAGTTGTGCAGGAAGGGAAGCTTGATACATACAGACCGTGGATTCCAGAGGGCACAATTAAAAGAAGGAGATGAGGGAGTGCAAGTAATATTAATAAGATTATTATGGTTTTGATATGAGGTAGGGTTTTGAATGAGTTCTGAGCAGAGGCTACCTCTGGTGGTTACAAGCGGTGCTAGTCTGTCCAGTGAAGATTGTGAGGACTGGGAATCAGGTGTTACTGATTGGTCTTATATAAGGGAGTCACCTTCCCATCAGGGTTGCCAGTGATCAATTGTTCTGGTCTGGATCCTTTATTCCTGTTTCCCTTGTAGCCTGCTGTGTCGTGTCTGCATCTCCTGCTAACAGATAAGACATTTTCTTCTTTTGTGTTTGTGCTATATTTTTGCATTTTGTCCTGCACTTCTGTGGGGGCCTTCAGGGTCCCCTCCGGGGGCTTTTGCCCTCTTAGTTTAGTTCAGCCACTGATGTTTTGTACATTTGCTTTTTCCAGTTTTTTCAGTGGCTGCTGTTTTGATTTTGTTACACCAGAGAACTAATTTAGGTGGTAGAGGTCGTGTGATCTCAGGTGTTTTTGAAATTAGTAGAGTTGGTGCCTTTCAGGGTTTTCTGGGATTGCAGTAAGTACCCTTCCTATCCTTTTCTATTTAGTTAGTTTGGGCCCCAACGTTTGCTCATACTATTTTCTTTCTGTGTCAGTATTTCATCTTGTCTAACCGCCATTACATGTTTGGGGGCTTTCTATTATCTTTGGGGTTCTGCTCCGGGCAGATAGCTTTCCTATTTCTATCTTTAGGTGTAGTTAGTTTCTCAGGCTGTGACGAGGCGTCTAGGACCAACGTAGGAACGCTCCACGGCTGCCTCTAGTTGTGGTGGTTAGTCAGGGTACTGCAATCTCATAGATTCCAACTGCTCTGGTGTATTGCCTTTTTTTACCTGCACTCCTCAGCTACCGAAACATAACAGTATCACCGGCCTAAAAATTGAAAATTGTATGGTACTCACAGAAGGGAAAAAATATTGTGAAAGAAAAAAGGTTGTCAGAGATATTTTTCTGTTTGTTGCATTTTTTTTTTTTTTCCCTCTGTATCTCTGGGTGCTGGGGAGGATCTTTTCTCTCAATGGAGTTTGCACAGTTGTCTGGCCGTGTGGATCAGCTTGCCACTGAGGTTCGGAGTATTGCTATCTATCTTGCTGGGTTGCCTGTTGTGGAACCTAGGATTCCCATGCCAGATTTGTTTTTAGGGGATCGAGCTAAGTTTCAGAATTTCAAAAATAATTGTAAATTGTTTTTTGCCTTAAAATCTAAGTCCTCAGGGAACGCAGCGCAGCAGGTTCAAATTATCATCTCTCTCCTGCGCGGCGATCCTCAGGATTGGGCTTTTTCCCTGATACCTGGGGATCCTGTTTTGAGTGATGTTGATGCGTTTTTTCAGGCCTTGGGGTTATTGTACGATGAGCCTAATGTCACTGATCAAGCTGAAAAAACCTTGTTGGCATTAAATCAGGGGCTTGATGACGCTGAGTTATACTGTCAGAGATTCCGTAGGTGGGCAGTCCTGACCAAATGGAATGACGACGCTTTGGCAGCCCTTTTCCGGAAGGGTCTGTCTGATAATGTAAAGGATGTTATGGTGGGATTCCCTGTCCCTCTGGTCTCAATGATTCTATGTCATTAGCGATTCAAATTGACAGACGTTTGCGTGAGCGGAGAAGTATGCGTGGAATGGTGTTGCCTTGTGAACCAGCTTCTGAACCCATGCAGTGTGATAGAGTGGTGTCTGGGGCACAGCGTCATGAGTTTCGAAAGCGCAATGGGTTATGTTTCTACTGTGGTGATGCCTCTCATGCTATTTCAGTCTGCCCTAAGCGGGGAAGACGTTTTGCACGCTCAGTTGTCTTGAGTAGTGTTCAGACTAAGTTTTTATTAACTGTCACTCTGATATGCTCTCTGTCCTCATTTTCTGCTCAGGCTTTCGTTGATTCTGGAGCAGCTATTAACCTGATGGATTATGATTTTGCTAAACGTTGTGGATTTCCCTTGATACCCCTACAGAAGTCTATTCCCCTACTGGGGATCGATTCTACCCCTTTGGCTGAGAATAAACCCCAGTTTTCTACTCAGGTGATAATGAGGGTTGAACCTGATCACCAGGAGTGCTGCAAATTTTTGGTTCTGTATAATCTGCATGACATTATCGTGCTGGGTTTTCCTTGGTTACAGTCTCATAATCCTGTTTTGGATTGGAAATCTGTGTCTGTAACCAGTTGGGGCTGCCAATGTGTTAATACCAACACTCCTGTTTTTTCTGCCTCCCCCCAGGCTCAGGATGTTCCTGACTTTTTGATTGATTTTTCTGATGTGTTTAGCGAAAGTAAATCTGCATCCTTGCCTCCCCATAGGAGCTATGACTGCGCTATTGAATTAGTGCCGGGTAGTAAATTCCCTAAAGGTCGCCTTTTTAACTTGTCTGTACCTGAACATGACGCTATGCGGTCTTATATCAAGGAATCATTGGAGAAGGGTCATATCAGACCATCCTCTTCACCCTTAGGTGCCGTTTTTTTCTTTGTGGCCAAAAAGGATGGTTCATTAAGGCCGTGTATTGATTATCGTCTCTTGAACAATATTACTGTGAAATATCAATACCCGTTACCCTTGATTTCTGACCTGTTTTCCAGGGTGAAAAACGCTACTTGGTTTACCAAGCTTGACCTTAGGGGGGCGTATAACCTTATTCGCATTAAGCACGGGGATGAATGGAAGACGGCATTCAATACACCTGAAGGGCATTTTGAGTACCTGGTGATGCCCTTTGGGCTCACTAATGCTCCTTCCGTCTTCCAGTCCTTCATGAATGACATTTTCAGGGATTTTGTGGACAAATTTCTGATTGTTTATTTGGATGATATCTTGATTTTTTCTAATGACTCGGAATCTCATGTGAAACATGTTCGAACTGTATTCCAGATTTTGAGAGAGAATGCTCTGTATGTGAAGGGATCAAAGTGTCTTTTTGGCGTACAGAAGATCTCATTTCTGGGATTCATTTTGTCCCCATCTGTTATTGAAATGGACCCGGTCAAGGTTCAGGCCATCTGTGATTGGGTCCAACCTACTTCATTAAAGGCTCTTCAGAGATTTTTGGGTTTTGCCAATTTTTATCGTAAATTTATTGGTAATTTCTCGGTTATTGTTAAACCATTAACTGATTTGACCAGAAAGGGTTCTGATGTGGTGAATTGGCCTCCTGAGGCAGTCTCTGCATTTCAGGAACTTAAGCAGAGATTCACTTCTGCTCCTGTTCTACGGCAGCCTGATGTTTCTCTGCCATTTCAGGTGGAGGTTGATGCCTCTGAAATTGGGGCAGGTGCCGTTTTGTCCCAAAAAGATCCAGAGACCTCTAAAAGTAACCCTTGTGCCTTTTTCTCTCGAAAATTTTCTCCTACTGAACGTAATTATGACGTGGGTAATCGGGAGTTATTGGCCATGAAGTGGGCTTTTGAAGAGTGGAGACATTGGCTGGAGGGAGTCAAACATCAGGTGGTGGTCCTTACGGACCATAAGAATCTGGTCTATCTGGAATCTGCCAAGCGACTCAATCCTAGACAGGCCAGGTGGGCCTTGTTTTTCACACGTTTTAATTTTGTGGTTTCCTTTCTTCCTGGCACTAAGAACGTTAAGGCGGATGCCCTCTCGAGGAGTTTCCTTGCGGACTCTCCTGAGTTATCTGATCCTTCTGTTATTTTGAAAGAGGGTGTAGTTCTTTCCGCCATCTCGCCCAATTTGAGACTTGCTCTGGAGGGGTGTCAGGAGGATAGGCCCGAGCGCTGCCCTGTTGGAAAATTGTTTGTCCCGGACCAGTGGAAAAAGAGTGTGATGTCTGAGATTCATTGTTCCGCATTGACTGGGCATCCCGGAATTTTTGGTACCAGAGACTTGGTTAGTCGGTCCTTTTGGTGGCCTACCTTGTCTCGTGATGTCAGGGAATTTGTGCAGTCCTGCGGGACTTGCTCTCGCTCCAAGCCTTGCTCTCGCTCTAGTGGTTTGTTGATGCCATTGCCTGTGCCCAAGAGACCATGGACCCATATCTCTATGGATTTCATTTCCGACCTTCCTGTTTCTCAGAGAATGACAACCATCTGGGTAATTTGTGATAGGTTTTCCAAAATGATACATCTTGTGCCATTACCTAAGTTGCCTTCCTCCTCTGAATTGGTGCCGTTGTTCCTTCAGCACGTGGTTCGTTTACACGGCATTCCTGAGAACATTGTGTCTGACAGAGGAGTCCAGTTTGTTTCCAGATTTTGGAGGACTTTTTGTTCTAAACTGGGTGTTCAATTGTCTTTTTCTCCTCGGCATTTCATCCTCAGACCAATGGTCAAACTGAGAGAACAAACCAGACATTGGAGACTTATCTAAGATGCTTTGTGTCTGCTGATCAGGATGACTGGGTCTCTTTTTTGCCTTTGGCTGAGTTTGCTCTTAATAATAGGGCTAGCTCTGCCACTTTGATGTCTCCATTTTTTTGTAATTCTGGGTTTCACCCTCGATTTTCTTCAGGACAGACGGAGGCTTCTGTCTGTCCAGGTGTTGACTCTGTTGTGGAGCGTATGCAACAGATTTGGGACCAGGTAGTGGAGAGGTTGTCCCTCTCTCAGGAGAGGGCCCAGCGGTTTGCTAACCGGCATAGGACTGATGGTCCTCGGTTTAAAGTGGGGGACTTGGTCTGGTTGTCCTCAAAGAATATTCCTATGAGAGTAGCATCTCCTAAATTTAAGCCTAGGTTCATTGGACCTTATAAGATCATGGAGATTATTAATCCTGTTTCTTTTCGTTTGCTTCTTCCAGGGACATTTAAGATCCATAACGTGTTCCACAAGTCCTTGTTGAAGAGGTTTGTTGAGCCAGTGGTTCCTGCTGCTGTGCCTTCTGACCCTGTTTTGGTTGAGGGCAATCTGGAGTATGTGGTTGAGAAAATATTAGATTCTCGTTTTTCTAGATGGAAACTCCAGTATTTGGTTATATGGAGAGGTTATGGTCAGGAAGACAATTCTTGGGTGTTTGCTTCGGACATCCATGCTAGGAGACTTATCCGTGCGTATCATAGAACTCATCCTGACCGACCTGGTTGCTCAAATGAGGGTTCGGTGACCCCTCCTCAAGGGGGGGTACTGTTGTGAATGGGTTTGAGATGAGTTCTGAGCAGAGGCTCCCTCTGGTGGTTACAAGCGGTGCTAGTCTGTCCAGTGAAGATTGTGAGGACTGGGAATCAGGTGTTACTGATTGGTCTTATATAAGGGAGTCACCTTCCCATCAGGGTTGCCGGTGATCAATTGTTCTGGTCTGGATCCTTTATTCCTGTTTCCCTTGTAGCCTGCTGTGTCGTGTCTGCATCTCCTGCTAACAGATAAGACATTTTCTTCTTTTGTGTTTGTGCTATATTTTTGCATTTTGTCCTGCACTTCTGTGGGGGCCTTCAGGGTCCCCTCCGGGGGCTTTTGCCCTCTCAGTTTAGTTCAGCCACTGATGTTTTGTACATTTGCTTTTTCCAGTTTTTTCAGTGGCTGCTGTTTTGATTTTGTTACACCAGAGAACTAATTTAGGTGGTAGAGGTCGTGTGATCTCAGGTGTTTTTGAAATTAGTAGAGTTGGTGCCTTTCAGGGTTTTCTGGGATTGCAGTAAGTACCCTTCCTATCCTTTTCTATTTAGTTAGTTTGGGCCCCAACGTTTGCTCATACTATTTTCTTTCTGTGTCAGTATTTCATCTTGTCTAACCGCCATTACATGTTTGGGGGCTTTCTATTATCTTTGGGGTTCTGCTCCGGGGCAGATAGCTTTTCTATTTCTATCTTTAGGTGTAGTTAGTTTCTCAGGCTGTGACGAGGCGTCTAGGACCAAAGTAGGAACGCTCCACGGCTGCCTCTAGTTGTGGTGGTTAGTCAGGGTACTGCAATCTCATAGATTCCAACTGCTCTGGTGTATTGCCTTTTTTACCTGCACTCCTCAGCTACCGAAACATAACAGTGTCCCCTGAAATCAGTAGGAGTAAGAAGATAAAGAGCAAGTAGTTGTTGGAATTGTAAGTATCGTATTTTTCGGACTATAAGACGCACCCAGGTTTTAGAGGTGGAAAATAGGGAAAAATATATTTGAAGCAAAAAATGTGGTAAAATATTTAATAACATACTATTATATGTGGTGTTATTATATATAATAGTATGTTATTATGTTGGAAGCTACGGGTAGGAGATGGTGCTGCGGGACCAGTGTGGTGTCTGTAAACTACTATGTGAAGACGCTGGAGGGTGAGTATAAGGCCGGGGTCACACATGCGAGAAACTCGCACGATTTCGTGTGAGTCTCTCGCATGAACACCCGGCACTGCCGCCGGCACTCAGACTGGAGCGTGCGGCTGCATAGAAATACATGCTGCATAGAAATAGAGACAGATGATAGAGACAGAGTTGATAGAGACAGAGTTGATAGAGACAGAGTTGATAGAGACAGAGTTGATAGAGACAGAGATGATAGAGACAGAGATGATAGAGACAGAGATGATAGAGACAGAGATGATAGAGATGATAGAGATGATAGAGATGATAGAGACAGATGATAGAGACAGAGATGATAGAGATGATAGAGACAGATGATAGAGACAGAGATGATAGAGACAGAGATGATAGAGACAGATGATAGAGGCAGAGATGATAGAGGCAGAGATGATAGAGACAGAGATGATAGAGACAGAGATGATAGAGACAGAGATGATAGAGACAGAGATGATAGAGACAGAGATGATAGAGACAGAGATGATAGAGACAGAGATGATAGAGACAGAGATGATAGAGACAGAGATGATAGAGACAGAGATGATAGAGACAGAGATGATAGAGACAAATGATAGAGACAGAGATGATAGAGTCAGATGATAGTGACAGATGATAGAGACAGAGATGATAGAGACAGATGATAGAGACAGATGACAGAGATGATAGAGACAAATGATAGAGACAGAGATGATAGAGACAGATTATAGAGACAGAGATGATAGAGACAGATTATAGAGAAAGATTATAGAGACAGATGATAGAGACAGAGATGATAGAGACAGAGATGATAGAGACAGAGATGATAGAGACAGAGATGATAGAGACAGATGATAGAGACAGAGATGATAGAGACAGATGATAGAGACAGAGATGATAGAGACAGAGTTGATAGAAATGTGACACGTATGCGTTTCATGTGCGCATGATGCGCTGCACAAAAAAACGCAAGTGTGATAGTAGCCTAACCTTTTAATTAATTCTCTGTTGTACAGTGTGTCTGAAGGACCTGTGATGACATCATGAAGAGGCAGGGCTTTGGTCATGTGATGCTCCAGCCCGCCTTCTTCATGACCTCATCACAGGTCCTTCACAGGAGCATTCAGCCTCCCATCAGCACAGCCCAGGCTGTCAGGTATGCCAGCTGCTCCTGCTGCCTCCTTCTCCTTCAGACACCGATCTGCCCAGCTGCTGCAGGAATCAGGCACTGGGGAAACTGTGTGGCTCTGTGATCTGCTGCTCCCTGCTCACTGCTCAGCTGATAGGTGGGCGGGGAAGCGGCTGATTAATATTCACTGCACTTAAGTAGGGACCAGAGGTTTCCCCAGGGCTTGTTTCCTGCAGCAGAGGGGATATTTTCTTGCCTCCTGCTGATCCCACTCCACCGCTGCCCCCTGCCCCCCTCCCCACATGTTACATTCCGACCATAAGACGCACCACACTTTCCTCCCAAATTTGGAGGAAAAAAAGTGTGTCTTATGGTCCAAAAAATACGGTAGGTTTTTTCTGCGATGTGTTTAGGCAAGATGGGCTAAGGTTTTCCAAGAAGGTAAGGAGTGCATGGGAGCTGTATGTGTGGCCCAGCTGCGTTTGGTGACACATGTTCCCTGGAGGATGCACAGAAGGTAATGCACACTCACCTGATATTCATTCACACTCACACTTCCCTATAGTGCCACTAGAGGGAGCCTTGGAATATATAAGGTTGTGAGGGACGTAGCAGTAGTTCAGTGATTGTGGTATTCCAGTCAGAGCCAGACTTGGTGTGGATTTCCTGTCAGAGACATTCTAGTCAGACGGACGGAGATTCCTGTCAGAAAGATTGCAAGCTGTTACCTCAGAACAGGCTGACTGTTAGTTCCCTATGAACGTGGAAAGTGACTCTCGGAGCGAGCGTGAATTCAGTCTGACGGAAGGTCCTGAGAGCTGCTCTGGACAGAGTCTATGAAGGAAAAGAAGGAAGGGGACTACAGTTATTATAACAACGAGCTAACTGAGAAACGGTCAGTGAGCTGCGGAAGGAAGCTGACAACTACACCTACTGTTGCCTGTGCTTATGTTAAGGGTGTGAGTAGGGCGACAGGCGAGTGGTAAAGAAGACGAAAGAGTGACTGAGGTGATATAGCAACGATAGCTGACCTCCACTCTGCCCAACCGGACGCCGGGTCCGAGCTTACTAGTTCCTTCACGGCTAGTGGAAAAAAACCGGTGACCCTGCTGGACTTCAGGTCGCAGAGGGTGGCCCAATAGTGCTGATACGTAACCGGGGTCAGGAAGAACAAGAGTCTAGCAGGGCCCTGCATATAGAGACTAGTTCTGTCCAAAAGAAGGCTCCACCACAATGTCGGCCGGGCGTAGCTGTTCTACACGGAGTTAAACTTCGCTTCATGCAAGTTAGGACTCGCACACATTGAGAAGTAAGGAGGCCTCAAACCTACTCAGTGATTACTGGATGTGCATCCTCCACCCTGAGCAGCTTCCCGGGACATACCTGCTACCATCACCAGTAAAGGTATGGAAAGAGACTGACTTGTGTGTGTCTGACTTATTGCCTGCATCCTGCACCGCCATAGACTTTGAGGGAACAGTCTCACCTGTGGGAGACTTAACACCTTGCTGCCCAATAACATCCCCTCAGAAGATTCACCCTGCAGCGCTGGTCACCTTGATCAGAAACCACAGGTGGCGTCACGAACAATTCCTACAATCCCCTGTAAATATTCCCCCTTGTATGAGCGCCCAGGGCAACGGACTGAGCTACGCTACCCGTGACCTCTCCCCCATTGAAGTGAATGGGCTCGGTGCCGAGTACCCCATAAGCCCTGGTACTACGTGCGACTCATTTTTGGTGTCACGAACAGGATCCGAAGCTTACTATATGTGAGTCCCGTGTGCCTATGTGGACTGTTTTTGTGCAAAAAGACTGTGTGCAGTTTTTGTAATTTTTGGTGCCATTTTCCGCCATTTTTCCGCCATATTCGCGCCCTGAGGCGCTGGTGAAGAAGGTGGGCGTGCCTTCGTGGGCGTACCCCCCTGTGGCGTGAAAGTGATGGGCGCCCTGTCTAAGTGCTATTACAATGTGAGAACCTGCCCCACTGCAAGGGAGATCCGCCTCCTCTTCATCTTCTATGCCAAGAAGAGAAAGCGAAAGTCCCACCTCCACGGAAGGGACCAGATTGTTCCAGATGGAAAACACAGTCTGGCCTGGAGTGAGATGGCGGAAGGACAGGAGACGCTGTGTGGAGGAATGGCGGTGCGCAGACCCCGTTCCCCTGAAGAGCTGCTGCCTGTGCCTGAACCGTCCCCAGGTCGGGAGGACGACCAGAGAATGCCGAAAGTGGAGGAGGTGGATGCGGTGCTGAGGGACATGGCCCGACACCGTGAAGAGATGGAGGCGATGGAGAAAAGCTGGCGTGCCCTTAAACAGCGGCTGCTGTGGGACACGACGCTCTCCCCCTTGGATGCGCAGATGTCACCCGCGCCACCACTGCAGCGGCTGATGAAAAACCGGAGGCCGGCCCCAAAAGTGCTGATCCTGACTCCGCAGGGGACGAGGCGGGAGGGAAGGAGGCTGAGGAGGCCCTGCCCGCACCGGAATGCCAGCCAGACCTGGAACCAGAGGCCGCAGCGGAATGCAGTCCCCCGGTAGGGACGACGGAGGAGACCCAGCCGTCCATGATGGAGATCGATTGGGAGGAGATGGAGTACCTGGACGATGTGGAATACGCCGCCCAGCTGGAGAACGAGTGGCGACGCCGTGAGCATGAGCAGCGGCGGCAGCAGGAGCAGAGAGAGGTGCAGCAGTTTCGCCAGAGGTACCAGGAAAAGTTTCTCGCTGATAAGGAAAACGTCAGGAGAGATAAAGGTACGCTCCGGGAACCGCGGCGCCAGGGGGCCATTAGAGACTTTAAACTCCGGGGAGGCTGGGGGTTCATCCATGAGCCAGGCCTGTACCAGGAGGTATTCGTCAACCGCAGGGATGTGGAGTCTCACCTGCCAGAGGGACACCCGGGAAGGGATCTCATGATTGGGGATATAGTCACCTACACGCGACACTGGGGTCTTAAGGGGTGGTATGCCTTGAATGTCTCCCGTGTCAGCGACCCCGTCCCTGAAGCCGGTAATGTACCCCGTGTCTCAGTGTCCCAAGTCACAGCCCCATCAGCGCCAGGCCGCGCACCTGCATCCTACTCTGCATCGCAACAGCCTTGTGCGTCCCCAATTGAGCCACTGCGCGCACCTGCTTCCTGTCCAGCATCCTATGCTGCAACGCAACAGGCTAGTGCGTTCTCAACAGAGCCAAATCTGTATTTAGGAGAGGCACCTGTTAGGCCTCAAGGAAGTCGCAAAGCAAATCGCAAAAGTGAAACAAGGACTGTGGCTACCCAGACACAGGTAGCAGGACATGATCTACTAGTGATGCGTTCCAGAGCGCACCGCGTACTTCCAGCCCCAGGTATGGAAGGTGTAATCGCTATCTGCAAAGAAGACCAGTAGGACCCAGACAGGGTTTACTGCATCTGTACAAAATTAAAGAGAATTGCACTTTATTGTGAATGTGATAATATGTGAAGTAGTATACCCCAGTTGGGTAATGTGAAATGTTCTTATGCCAAGGACTGCGTGCTGAGGACTCTTGCAGCACAGAACTGTAAGGCCGGCGTCACACACGACAAAAAATCGGTCCGTTTTAGACGGTCGATTGTCGGATCAAAATGCAAACATCACACATCCTTCTGGCATCCGATTTTCCATCAAAGATGCGATTTAGTCGCATGTGTGTGTAGCTTGTAACATCCGATTTTCATCCGACTTGCGAGATTTTCTCGCAGGTTTGCAAAACTGACATATAATGGATCCAAAAGAATAGTATTTCAATCACAAAAAAAAGAATAGATATATACACATAGAACACATATATATATATATATTGTGAGACAGTGAGGGTATGTGTATTGAATGGGGTGTACATTTCACCTAGGTACTTTGCTGACTGGTATAAGGGAAATGTGTGCCTTTGTAAAACTAGTGGTGGAGAAAGGTCATTACACCATCCATTCAAGTACACGCTTGCAGCTCAAACCTGTGGCCACTCAGGTGATAATTAGGAAACCAGAAGTAGGCGTCTGGGAATACAGACAGGGAGCTCGCTTAGTCTGGACAAGGAGTCCAGGCACAAGAAGCAGTCTCCAGGAGTATGAGCTGTCTCAGTCTGGGTGCTCGATGTACCCGGACACAGGAGTAGTCTCTGTGAGAATCCATGCGGATAGCTGCTGAATAGGAGGGGAGCTCGCTTAGTCTGGACACAGGAGGGGTCCAGGTACAGAAGGTGTCTCCAGGAGTATGAGCTGTCTCAGTCTGGGTGCTCGATGTACCCCGGACACAGGAGTAGTCTCTGTGAGAATCCATGCGGATAGCTGCTGAATAGGAGGGGAGCTCTCTCAAGTCTGGACGTTGAAGGTGCCTTCAGACACAAGGAGGAGACTCTGTGAAACTCCATGCTGGTAAATGCTGAACATATGTGTTGTTTTGGCCCAGGCTATTAGAGTCTGGACCCGGATAGAAAGGGAAATCTATCTAAGTGTAATTAGTGGCTGGACAAGCCCAGGTCTTATGTTTATGATTTGGTTTTGATTATGTTCTGTTTGCTGTGGACTTTAATAAAACTGGTTGCGGCCAGTTTTTTACCAGAACTGCTGTCTGTGAATGAACTGTTTCCGTGCCACTCCGTCTACCCGGACGGCGATCCCAGAGCTATATCCCCTGAAAATGTTACAATATATATATATATATATATACATGTCATTGTGACATGTATATATACATATATTTATAGTTCCTAGACTTCTACATACTGTAATAGCCGCTAATTCAATTGCCGGCTTTTGTGAAATCACAGAAGCCGACATGAAATGATACATTGTTTCCACACAGTTAACCATGTCATTTCCTGTATTTTGATATTTGTTTAGAACTTACAATTACATGAGTGTATTTGTGCAAAATTTCAGACATGTAGGGGTTAATTAAAGGTGTAATGTCGTTGAAAAAAAATGCGTGGGCTCCCGCTGTATTTTCTCCACCAGACAGACAAAGCAAGCGAGTGGGGGCAGATAATAACAGCCTAGGGAGGGTACATTTTTTGTGCCCCCACTGGCTACTAACATATGCCCCCAGACACCCCAGAAAGGGCAAATCTATAATTAGATTCGCCCTTTCTGGCACTTTGCCCGTCTATTCCCATTGCCCTGTAGCGGTGGCGAATGGGTTAATAATCTCACCTTAATGTCACCTTAGTATTGAAAGGTGACCTTAAGGCAGGTTAATAATTGAGAGCTGTCAATTAGCCAACTATCAATTATTAATCCTATTGTATGATAGAAAAATCAAACACACACAGTTTAATAAAAAAGAAGTTTAATGAAATAATCACACAGTTTTTGACAATATTTTATTTTCCTGCTAAAACCATTTCCTGTAATAAAAATAAAATAAAAAAGCAAAATGATTCTTACCAATCCGAAGTACAGTCAGGTCCCACGCTGTAATCCATCAGAAAGGGTTAACAGGTTACAGGTCGCAGAGAGCTAATAATGCTGTCTCAGACCTGTATTCCCCTGAATGAATAACTTACTCTCCCAGCGAAAGGAGAGGAATAGATTCATGAATGGAGCTTAATTGATTTATTACAACTTTCACTTGAGTGACCTGACCTAAGGTGAAAGTGGATACAATCAATTAAGCTTCATTCATGAATCACATCCTCTCCTGTCGGCAGGAGATAAGCTCATTCATTCAGGAGCTATCAGATGAGCACGCAGGATTACTTGCGCTGCTTATCTGATTGCTAGTTAACCCTTTGTGAAGGATTACAGCGAGGGACGTGACAGATTGCCAGATAGGTAAGAATAATGTTTTATTATTTTATATTTATTTTAAAAGAACAAGGGCTTCGAACGGATTAAGAGTGAAATAAAAGATGGTCAAAAATATGTGTTTTTATTTCATTAAAATTATTTATTCTTAAAGTGTGTGTGTGTTTTTTTATTTACTTCAATAGGATTAATAATTGATAGTTGTCTAATTGACAGCTCTCAATTATTAACCTGCCTTAAGGTCACCTTTCAATACTAAGGTGACATTAAGGTGAGATTATTAACCCATTCGCCACCGCTACAGGGCAATGGGAATAGACGGGCAAAGTGCCAGAAAGGGCGAATCTAATTATAGATTTGCCCTTTCTGGGGTGTCTGGGGGCAATGTTAGTAGCCAGGGGGGCACAAAAAAATGTACCCTCCCTAGGCTTTATTATCTGCCCCCACTCGCTTGCTTTGTCTGTCTGGTGGAGAAAATACAGCGGGAGCCCACGCATTTTTTTTCAACGACATTACACCTTTAATTAACCCCTACATGTCTGAAATTTTGCACAAATACACTCATGTAATTGTAAGTTCTAAACAAATATCAAAATACAGGAAATGACATGGTTAACTGTGTGGAAACAATGTATCATTTCATGTCGGCTTCTGTGATTTCACAGAAGCCGGCAATTGAATTTGCGGCTATTACAGTATGTAGAAGTCTAGGAAATATAAATATAATATATATATATATATATATATAATATTACATATATATATACATGTCACAATTACATATATATATAATATATATATATATTATATGTATTCTATCATGTGTGTATATCTATTCTTTCTATTCTTTATTAAAACTGTCAGTGTGATTTTACAGTATAGCCGGGGATGAATTGCCGGCTTTTCTAAAGGACACCGATGCGATTTCATCGCAAGTCACACATGCGGTCCGTTTGTAATCAGATTTTTCATCGCTCCCATAGACTTGCATTGGCGATAGTCGACCCACAATCGGTGACAATCGCAGCATGCTGCGATTGCACACGGACGTTTAAAACGGACCACAAAAAATCGATACTGGGAGCTGCTCCATAGATTAACATAGGGCAGACTGCAATACGATATTTCATCGCATTGCAGTCGTCCGATTCTGTCGCCAGTGTGACGCCGGCCTTATGTAAATAGTTAGCACTTCGGTGACCCATCTTGGTTTTACGTAAAAGCCATTCTACCTCTGAAGAAAAACCCGTATGGTGTGGCCTTGAGTGAGGTTTGCAGAGAGAAGTCCTGCAGCCCACCCAGGACCCACGTGGGAGGTTTGGTGCGGGTCCTCCACAAGAATATTGTATTTATTGTGAGAAAGTATTTTGATATTTTTCTAATTGCAATTTGTACACAATGCAACGTTTAAAGTGTCCTTACCTCCCGCAAGGGATGAGTTATGTTGTTGATGTTATTATAAAAAAAAATTGTTTTTCTATTTCAGCCCGGGAGTGCTGACGATAACTAGGGGGGGATGTGTGGCCCAGCTGCGCTTGGTGACACATGTTCCCTGGAGGATGCACAGAAGGTAATGCACACTCACCTGATATTCATTCACACTCACACTTCCCTATAGTGCCACTAGAGGGAGCCTTGGAATATATAAGGTTGTGAGGGACGTAGCAGTAGTTCAGTGATTGTGGTATTCCAGTCAGAGCCAGACTTGGTGTGGATTTCCTGTCAGAGACATTCTAGTCAGACGGACGGAGATTCCTGTCAGAAAGCTTGCAAGCTGTTACCTCAGAACAGGCTGACTGTTAGTTCCCTATGAACGTGGAAAGTGACTCTCGGAGCGAGCGTGAATTCAGTCTGACGGAAGGTCCTGAGAGCTGCTCTGGACAGAGTCTATGAAGGAAAAGAAGGAAGGGGACTACAGTTATTATAACAACGAGCTAACTGAGAAACGGTCAGTGAGCTGTGGAAGGAAGCTGACAACTACACCTACTGTTGCCTGTGCTTATGTTAAGGGTGTGAGTAGGGCGACAGGCGAGTGGTAAAGAAGACGAAAGAGTGACTGAGGTGATATAGCAACGATAGCTGACCTCCACTCTGCCCAACCGGACGCCGGGTCCAAGCTTACTAGTTCCTTCACGGCTAGTGGAAAAACCGGTGACCCTGCTGGACTTCAGGTCGCAGAGGGTGGCCCAATAGTGCTGATACGTAACCGGGGTCAGGAAGAACAAGAGTCTAGCAGGGCCCTGCATATAGAGACTAGTTCTGTCCAAAAGAAGGCTCCACCACAATGTCGGCCGGGCGTAGCTGTTCTATACGGAGTTAAACTTCGCTTCATGCAAGTTAGGACTCGCACACATTGAGAAGTAAGGAGGCCTCAAACCTACTCAGTGATTACTGGATGTGCATCCTCCACCCTGAGCAGCTTCCCGGGACATACCTGCTACCATCACCAGTAAAGGTATGGAAAGAGACTGATTTGTGTGTGTCTGACTTATTGCCTGCATCCTGCACCGCCATAGACTTTGAGGGAACAGTCTCACCTGTGGGAGACTTAACACCTTGCTGCCCAGTAACATCCCCTCAGAAGATTCACCCTGCAGCGCTGGTCACCTTGATCAGAAACCACAGGTGGCGTCAACGAACAATTCCTACAATCCCCTGTAAATATTCCCCCTTGTATGAGTGCCCAGGGCAACGGACCGAGCTACGCTACCCGTGACCTCTCCCCCATTGAAGTGAATGGGCTCGGTGCCGAGTACCCCATAAGCCCTGGTACTACGTGCGACTCATGTACATGGGAGAGGGAAGGATAGAGGGGCTGATGTGAATGAGTCGTGTTGGAGGGGGAATGGGGCGGTGAATGTGGATGGCAAGGGAACACAGGAGGAGAGAAATAAAGCACATGGTGAAAAGGGAAAGCAAAGTGTGGATTACTTAATTCCTGCCCTGATTAACTGCCATGGATAACTGCCGTTCACATTATGATTAGCTTCTGTGATGCTTTGCTTATGGGATGCGTGCAGCCCACACTGCGTGCGCCCCTTAGAATGATACTAAATATATAGCCCACACTACAGGGACAGGAGAGAGGGATTGTGGGAGCTGGTTTGGGATAATTTGGCAGCTGGGGCCAGGACACCAGGGGGTGGTTAGATGATCAAAGGCACTAGACCTGGCTACATCTATATGCTATAGCACCTTCCACCTGATAAGATCTGGAGAGGCCTCAGTCACAGGTATAACACAGTAAGTATTAAATACAGTGCAACAAATTAATTATACCAAAGCTTTAGCAGGCACATTAAAATATGTAGCAAAATGGTAAAGCAGCAGATGACAGCAAGAAGAAGAATGGAGTTGTACCATTAGGATATATTGCAGCAGGAAAGACAGCCAGCAGAGGTGGGGATTGTACCATTCAGCTACTTGCTAGTAATGAATGGAGTGCGTACCATTAGGATTTATTGCAGCAGGAAAGACAGCCAGCAGAGGTTAGGATTGTACCATTCAGCTGCTTGCTAGTAATGAATGGAGTGCGTACCATTAGGATATATTGCAGCAGGAAAGACAGCCAGCAGAGGTGGGGATTGTACCATTCAGCTGCTTGCTAGTAATGAATGGAGTGCGTACCATTAGGATATATTGCAGCAGGAAAGACAGCCAGCAGAGATGGGGATTGTACCATTCAGCTACTTGCTAGTAATGAATGGAGTGCGTACCATAAGGATTTATTGCAGCAGGAAAGACAGCCAGCAGAGGTTAGGATTGTACCATTCAGCTGCTTGCTAGTAATGAATGGAGTGCGTACCATTAGGATATATTGCAGCAGGAAAGACAGCCAGCAGAGGTGGGGATTGTACCATTCAGCTGCTTGCTAGTAATGAATGGAGTGCATACCATTAGGATATATTGCAGCAGGAAAGACAGCCAGCAGAGGTGGGGATTGTACCATTCAGCTGCTTGCTAGTAATGAATGGAGCGCGTACCATTAGGATATATTGCAGCAGGAAAGACAGCCAGCAGAGGTGGGGATTGTACCATTC
Organism: Oophaga sylvatica; assembly: GCA_033576555.1. Taxonomy (NCBI): domain Eukaryota; kingdom Metazoa; phylum Chordata; class Amphibia; order Anura; family Dendrobatidae; genus Oophaga; species Oophaga sylvatica. Next base: position 19,199 of record JARQOD010003178.1, on the reverse strand, counting down.
AGCTGCTTGCTAGTAGAGTTGAGTGATACTTTCCGATATCCAAAAGTATCGGAATCGGAATGGTATCGCCGATACCCAAAAAATATCGGCGATACCGATACCACAGAAATCCAATGTAAGTCTATGGGAACAAAATATCGGAATTAAAAAAAACCCATTCTTGCCTTGTTGGTTAATTGTACATGAAGGAAAACAACAAAGAGTAATGTAGAATGTATTGGGGAAGGTTGAGGAGACATTAAAGGCATAGATGTTTAACCCAATCAAATGGAATAGCATAAATTTTTTTTTTTTTAAAGATGTTCGGATTGACGAAGAAATTGACAATGTTGTTAACGTTTTTTCTATTTTGGCAAATATGTATATTTCACAACTTCCATGCTCTTCACCTTTTTAACTTTTGACACACTTTCTCCTTCATAATCTTCAGCAGCATCATCTTTTTCATCAAATTATTCTTCATCTTCACCTTCTTTATCTTCTTCTTAAACTTCTTGCTATTCATCTTTTTGTTAACATTACTCATATTCTTCTTATTCAACTATTATTCTTCTTCATATTGTACTTCATCTTCTTCATCATATTCTTATTTGTGACAGAGATTCCTGTACTTGTAATCTGTAAAAGTATGAATTTTTCATTCTTCCGTTCTTGCTGTCACAAAAGATTTAAATTACAACAGTATTTGTCCGTGTTCAGTTTAGCCTGCAGCAGCAGGCATTTTCCAGGGGCACCACGAGGAGGAACGGACTCACCCCCATACACTGCTTAGTCTTCTTCTGCTTATAATTTAGAGCATATATTTTGCTCTTCATTTTGGTCTTATACTTCATGTTCTTCTGCTTTTTGATCTTCTGCTTATTGTTCTTAAGTCTCTTGTTCTGTATCTTGTAGTTTGTCTTAACCTTCTTAGTCCTGTTGGGTAATCTTTTATTTCTTCTTTGTGATGGTGTTTAGGCTGGTTGGCTTGATGCTCGTCGTCCTTGTGGTCGTCATCTTCTTTGGGGTGGTCATCAGGGTCGTCGTCTTCATTGTTGGAGATCCAGAGTGATTACCCAAAAAAACATTTAAAAAATCTTCAATTTGTAAATGTAGCAGAAGGTACAAGAGCCAATGCAAGTAATGAGGACCAGCTGACTGTGCTGGAACCCGGAGAGGCAGCAGAAGGAAAAGAGCCAATGGCACAACCGAGGACCAGCTGACGTTACTGGGACACGGTTACTAAGCAGGAGGTACCTGTGCTCCAAAGCACTACCAAGGACCAGCAGACGTTGCTGGAACTCGGATACTGAGATGGAGGCACCTAGGCCAAAGGCACTGCGGAGAACCAGTTGACGGTACTGGAACCCGGATGGGTAGCAGAAGGTACAAGAGCCAATGCAAGTAACAAGGACCAGCTGACTGTGCTGGAACCCGGAGGGGCAGCAGAAGGAAAAGAGCCAATGGCACAACCGAGGACCAGCTGACGTAACTGGGACACGGTTACTAAGCAGGAGGTACCTGTGCTCCAAAGCACTACCAAGGACCAGCAGACGTTGCTGGAACTCGGATACTGAGATGGAGGCACCTAGGCCAAAGGCACTGCGGAGAACCAGTTGACGGTACTGGAACCCGGACGGGTAGCAGAAGGTTCAAGAGCCAATGCAAGTAACGCGGACCAGCTGACTGTGCTGGAACCCGGAGGGGCAGCAGAAGGAAAAGAGCCAATGGCACAACCGAGGACCAGCTGACGTTACTGGGACACGGTTACTAAGCAGGAGGTACCTGTGCTCCAAAGCACTACCAAGGACCAGCAGACGTTGCTGGAACTCGGATACCGAGATGGAGGCACCTAGGCCAAAGGCACTGCGGAGAACCAGTTGACGGTACTGGAACCCGGACGGGTAGCAGAAGGTACAAGAGCCAATGCAAGTAACGAGGACCAGCTGACTGTGCTGGAACCCGGAGGGGCAGCAGAAGGAAAAGAGCCAATGGCACAACCGAGGACCAGCTGACGTTACTGGGACACGGTTACTAAGCAGGAGGTACCTGTGCTCCAAAGCACTACCAAGGACCAGCAGACGTTGCTGGAACTCGGATACCGAGATGGAGGCACCTAGGCCAAAGGCACTGCGGAGAACCAGTTGACGGTACTGGAACCCGGATGGGTAGCAGAAGGTACAAGAGCCAATGCAAGTAACGAGGACCAGCTGACTGTGCTGGAACCCGGAGGGGCAGCAGAAGGAAAAGAGCCAATGGCACAACCGAGGACCAGCTGACGTTACTGGGACACGGTTACTAAGCAGGAGGTACCTGTGCTCCCAAGCACTACCAAGGACCAGCAGACGTTGCTGGAACTCGGATACCGAGATGGAGGCACCTAGGCCAAAGGCACTGCGGAGAACCAGCTGACGGTACTGGAACCCGGACGGGTAGCAGAAGGTACCCATGGAAATTTAAGTTGACAGGCCGCGAGCCGGCCGCAGTTACCGAATCCCACAGTACTACAGTGGGTGATTGTCCTATTGTCACAACGGAAACAGCCTTTATTTGCATATCCCGCAGCACACATAGGAAGCACCTAAACTCCAGGCACCATAGAGTCGGCTAACCCGACCACAACACGACAAGACAACTTATTGGAGGCTAAGTGACGTTTACACTGACAGGAAACAGATGGCGTGCTGTAACCAGTCTGGGCAGGAGTGAGTACCCGTGCCAATGACACTTCCGAGCAACAACTGTCGGTGTTGGAGCCCAGGGATGAGAAGAGAACCGGTTGGAGGCAGCAGGACTTTTTGCCGTTCACACAGCAGGGGAACAGCTGACATTACTGAACCCCAGTAACACAGGAGCAAGTGTTGACTGTGCTAACACCACTTCCGAGCAACAACTGGCGGTGTTGGAGCCCAGGGATGAGAAGAGAACAGGGTGGAGGCAGCAGGACTGTTTGCCGTACACACAGCAGGGGAACAGCTGACATTACTGAACCCCAGTAACACAGGAGCAAGTGTTGACTGTGCTAACAGCACTTCCGAGCAACAACTGGCGGTGTTGAAGCCCAGGGATGAGAAGAGAGCAGGGTGGAGGCAGCAGGACTTTTTGCCGTTCACACAGCAGGGGAACAGCTGACATTACTGAACCCCAGTAACACAGGAGCAAGTGTTGACTGTGCTAACAGCACTTCCGAGCAACAACTGGTGGTGTTGAAGCCCAGGGATGAGAAGAGAGCAGGGTGGAGGCAGCAGGACTTTTTGCCGTTCACACAGCAGGGAACAGCTGACCTTACTGAACCCTAGTAACACAGGAGCATGTGTTGACTGTGCTATCAGCACTTCCGAGCAACAACTGGCGGTGTTGGAGCCCAGGGATGAGAAGAGAACAGGGTGGAGGCAGCAGGACTGTTTGCCGTTCACACAGCAGGGGAACAGCTGACATTACTGAACCCCAGTAACACAGGAGCAAGTGTTGACTGTGCTAACAGCACTTCCGAGCAACAACTGGTGGTGTTGAAGCCCAGGGATGAGAAGAGAGCAGGGTGGAGGCAGCAGGACTTTTTGCCGTTCACACAGCAGGGGAACAGCTGACATTACTGAACCCTAGTAACACAGGAGCATGTGTTGACTGTGCTATCAGCACTTCCGAGCAACAACTGGCGGTGTTGGAGCCCAGGGATGAGAAGAGAACAGGGTGGAGGCAGCAGGACTGTTTGCCGTTACACACAGCAGGGGAACAGCTGACATTACTGAACCCCAGTAACACAGGAGCAAGTGTTGACTGTGCTAACAGCACTTCCGAGCAACAACTGGCGGTGTTGGAGCCCAGGGTCAAGGAGGATGTTTAAATACTAGATCAAGTATTTTCCTTGTTACGTGTCAATTAAAAATGTCTATACTCCAAACAAGAGAAATATAACCTTTAGTACCATAAGATGATGATTTTACTTTAAAAAATATATGTAAATTAATAATTTACAAACATAAACGCATACATTAACATGTTGAAAAGCAATGCAAACCACAATAAAAATAGGTTAAATAATCTGCTATACGGTTTTAAATAAAAGCATACAAGTACATATCAGAATCCATTAATGATGGATAAGTAACAGTATGTACACCATTTTTATTGTATAGACAATGAATGGCTGACTTAAAAACATAATCAGCATTACAAGTTATCTGTGACATTCATAAAACTTTACATTTGCTGAATAATATCACTAAAAAGTTTTTAAAAATATCTAAAATTTCCATGATGTAATACTGATAATATGTGCCAATCATTTATATTAACAAACAAAACCTTTAAAAAGTGCATAGTGCATAGTGAAAACAGCTATTTATGCCTGACTGTGGACTTGCAAGCATGACAACGAATAGATAAGGTATATATATAGATGAGACTGCATAGCCACAGATGGTGAATGGCGATGTAATACTGTACCTCAATAAAGTGTGCGTTACTACTACATACTTTTTTTATATAGCTTTATAAAAGGTTACGTGCATGTATGGTTGCGCCTTTGTTTGGACGCACAGACTGGCTTCCTGCTGTGACGCGTTGGGTATTGGAGCGTCTGTGCGTCTTATGACGCAGACTAACATTCACGGTGCGCATCGTTCATCATCGCAAGCGTACCGACAACACAAAGGCGTTGTCATGACTGCTTTACTCAGTAAACATGCACCTATGATGAAACATACACGCATGTGCCCTATTACATAACAAGCTACAAGAAAAACGTGTGTGAGGTGTGACACAGTTGTTTTGTTAAGGTACAGTATTATATCGACATTGTACAGGTGTCGCTATTCAGTCTGATAAATAGATATCATTCACCTATTCTATCAGTTGTCGTTCTTTCAGCACCACTTACAGGTATATATTTTGCTATTGTGACTATGCACTATTGACTTTAACAAGGTAATGCATGATTTTTGTTACCGATTATCATGTTTACATGAAGGACCTTTATGATATGGGCTGTTAAATTTCTAATTAAATATGTATTTTTTAAAATGACACAAATATAAGTAATGTTGAAGAGGACTATTCCTACATGCATTGTTTGCACAATATTACAGGTGTACATCACGTCCCTTAATCAACAATGGATTATTATATTTACTTGTATGCTTTTATTTAAAAGCCAAGAACACTGAAGTCTAACCTTCGCACTGCAGCTGTTGTCAAAGTTCAATCCACATTATGCACTTCCAACATTGCAGCATTTGAGTCATGATGTGAGTTGGATTTGTCTAAGCTATGGAGTGACAAGGTTGACCATCAGTATCCTATAGCATAAGTAGGCTTTTGTGTTAGCATTTGTTTTCGACATGTGCATATCTGAAATAATATGTCACAATTATTTTGTTACAGATTTGTGACAAAGACTAATCATTTTATGGTTTTAAAGCTGACGTTTCAATTGTTTACAGCTTACAAATCAGGGTGTAGCCTCATATCTGTGTAGCACTAGACACTTTGACATGTCATGTTTTTTTCACCATGTGTAGGTAGCTAGCAGTAATTTTTGCCGGACACACAGCAGGGGAACAGCAGGCGTTACTGAACCCCACAAACACATCAGCGATTGTTTTCATCTGTGCATCTAACACTTCTGAGCAGCAACTGGCGGTGTTGAAGCCCAGGGTCAAGGAGGGTGTAGGCAGAGGCCTAGTATGAGATGTTTGAAGTTGAATTTGTAGTTAGCAGCAGTAATTTTTGCCAGACACACAGCAGGGGAACAGCAGGCGTTACTGAACCCCACAAACACATCAGCGATTGTTTTCATCTGTGCATCTAACACTTCTGAGCAGCAACTGGCGGTGTTGAAGCCCAGGGTCAAGGAGGGTTTTGAAATAAAATATTGAGTTATTGCCTTGTTACGTGGCCATTGCAAATGTATGTACTTCAAACAAGAATAAATGAAGTTTTACTAGGACAATAAAATGATGAATTTCAATTCCAAGATAGAAAAATATTTATACTTGAGAGTCCTCAGTGGTTGATACCGTTTAATGGCTAACTGAAAAGATGGTAACAAATTCAAAGCTTTCGAGACTACTCAGGTCTCTTCATCAGGCTAAGAGTAAAACAAAAAATGAAGAATCACATATTTCTACACACAACAGGACACAGGAATAGTGCAATAGGTAAGACAAGTGACGTGAAGCAGAACTATCATTATGGCAGAGGGATGATCATAAATATTGGAACAGTTCATAGATAAGGAGAGAAAGTTTTATTGCCCTCTGATTGGGGTCTGGTGTTCTGTTTTGATGCCCCTAGAAGGTCAGAGACGCAGATTCCTTAATTGATATAGAATGACATGAATCTGTGTGATCTATTCATTACAGCACTAACAGTGTCAAAGGTCATCATGAGATTATATTCCCAAACCTTTCTATCTTTCTCAGATTTGAAGTTATATTTTAATACCAGTAGTTCCATATCCATCATGCTATGACCGGGCATACAAAAGTGTTTTGCCACAGGTAAATCCATTATTTTTTCTCTTATTGTGTGGCGATGATAATTCATCCTTGTTCTCAGTTTTTGGCCGGTCTCCCCCACATACAGACCCCCAGTTGGACATTTTGTACATATAATTAGGTACACCACATTAGATGTGATGCAGCTGAAAGTACCTTTGATCTTGTAGTCCTGATGGGAGTAGGGGATCTTTATCTTGTCCGTGGTCATTATAGATGCACAGGTTTTACATTTCTTATGGTTGCAAGGAAAGGTTCCTGCAGCTGTTGGGGAGGACAGGGAGCTTCTGACAATGATGCTTCTTACATTTGGGGGCTGCCTAAAACACAGTAGTGGGGGGTCGCTCTCAGAAAGACTTTTTTGAACCAGGGATACCATCCAAGAACAATTGAAAACCAAATTTCAAGAGCCAACAGAATATCAAGGAATCACCTGCTACATTACAAAGGTAAAGAAGAAAATAACCGGGTGCCTCTAGTGGTCACCTACAATCTAAATCTGGAGGTGCTAAGGGGAGCTACACGGAAACTACAACCTTTACTACAAAAAGATGCCCGATATTACAACCCATATTTCCAGACCCCCCACTACTGTGTTTTAGGCAGCCCCCAAATGTAAGAAGCATCATTGTCAGAAGCTCCCTGTCCTCCCCAACAGCTGCAGGAACCTTTCCTTGCAACGAGAAGAAATGTAAAACCTGTGCATCTATAATGACCACGGACAAGATAAAGATCCCCAACTCCCATCACGACTACAAGATCCCAGCTACTTTCAGCTGCATCACATCTAATGTGGTGTACCTAATTATATGTACTAAATGTCCAAATGGGGGTTTGTATGTGGGGGAGACCGGCCAAAAACTGAGAACAAGGATGAATTATCATCGCCACACAATAAGAGAAAAAATAATGGATTTACCTGTGGCAAAAAACTTTGGTATGCCCGGTCATAGCATGATGGATATGGAATTACTGGTATTAAAATCTAACTTCAAATCTGAGAAAGATAGAAAGGTTTCGGAATATAAGCTCATCATGACCTTTGACACTCTTAGTGCTTGAATGAATAGATCACACGGATTCATGTCATTCTATATCAATTAAGGAATCTGTGTCTCTGCCCTTCCAGGGGCATGAAAACACAAAACCAGACCCCAATCAGAGGGCAATAAAACTTTCTATCCTTATCTAGGAACTGTTCCAATATTTATGTTCATCCCTCTGGCATAATGACAGTTCTGCTGCACGTCACTTGTCTTACCTATTGCACTATTCCTGTGTCCTGTTGTGTATAGAAATATGTGATTCTTCATTTTTTGTTTTAGTCTTTGCCTGATGAAGAGACGTGAGTAGCCTCGAAAGCTTGCAATTTGTTACCATCTTTTCAGTTATCCATTAAAAGGTATGGTAACCACTGAGGACTCTCAAGTCTAAATATTTTTCTATCTACTGGCTAAGACGGTACGAAGATACACATCTTTCCTAATTTCAAGAATAAAAATAAAGACCCTGCAAATATAAACGCATATATGCACATGGCAACAAGAAATGGAACAACACACCACCCAAAAATTAGTTTACAAAATATAGTGTTGTAAATTTAAGAATAAAAGTCCATTTTTGTATTTATGAATAATGCTTAAGGAACGCTATGTTAAACCATAACATAGTGAAGACAATGGATTTTGTAATAGTCACTCATCATCATCATTGCAATTTATATGTGACAGTCACAGACATTTCAATTATTTAAGTTAATAAAATCGTTACTTTGTACAGCATGTATGACATGTCCAGCATGGACTCATCAATGTGATGACGCAATAATGTACGATAAAAAATAACCATTTAAAAAAACATTATGCATTGTCACAATTTAAGTGTGTGCCTGCAAGTGTAGGTGAAACAAAGGCTACGGATAGCAAAGGTATATTCTATGTCTGTATCAGACAGTGGACAGCCTCTGATGGGTAATGGCGATGTTATACTGTACGTCAATAAAGTCTGCGGCTGCAATCATGCATTTTTTGCTTGTACAGTGTTGAAGAGGGTAAAAGCATGTCTGGTTGCACAAGGCTTTATCCGTCAACACTACCTTCCTACTGTCACGCGTAGGGTAGGGTAGCGTGTGTCTATTAGATGACTCTCTATAAAATGTGACCTTACGCAGCGTTATTCTGCCCTAGGGACGCCAAAAATACGACAGCAGTAATCATTTACTGTCTAATACTCCACCTATGACCAACAAAAAAAGCACGTTCCCTCTTTAACAATCTACAAGACTAACAAGCATAATGGTTGACGCTGACTTTATTGAGGTACAGTATTACATCGACATTGTCCATGAGTAACTATGCACTGTGATACCTATATACCATTATTAATTTATATCTGTTGTGGTTGTTTCAACAGCACTTGCAGGTATAACTACCTATTGTCAGTATGCATGATGCACTTTCTAGATGTAATAATTTATTATTGCACATTATTACCAGGTTTAGATGCTGGCCATTTCATATATGGTGTGTGAAGTTACAGTTGGCATCAGTATGTGTATTTTATAATGTCTGTCATATATATAACTCGTGATGATGATGATGAGGATGTTTATGATTCGTACATCCATTGACTGCATTATCTTACAGGTACAGATAAAGTTCCTTAACCCCTCTCTGACATTAGACGTACTATCCCGTCCATAAAACCCGTGCCATTCTGCCCATGGACGGGATAGTACGTCATAGGCGATCAGCTGCGTGCCTGAGGGGAGCGCAGCTAATCGCCGCCGGGTGTCAGCTGATTATCACAGCTGACACCCGTGACTGTGTGTCAGGAGCGGTCACGGACCGCTCCCGGCACATTAACCCCTAGCACACCGCGATCAAACATGATCGCGGTGTACTGGGGGCACAGGGGAGGATCGCGCAGGGTGGGGGCTCCCTGCGCGCCCCCCTGAGACCCTCAGACCAGCGCGATGTGATCGCGCTGTTCTGAGGGCTTCCTCCCAGGACCCGGATCCAAGATGGCGCCGGGGTCCTGGAGGGAGGCGGCTTCCTCAGTGCCTGCTGAGAGCAGGCACTGAGAAGCCTGCTGCACTGCCTGAGCGATCGCTGGTGTGACAGTGTGCTATGCACACTGTCACACCAGCGATTTGATAAAATACAGTGATGTCCCACCCTGGGACAAAGTAAAAAAGTTAAAAAAATAAAAATAAACATGTTATAAAAAAAAATCCAAAATAAATAAAAAAAAAAGATATATTCCCCAATAAATTAATTTCTTCCTGTAAATAAAAAAACCAAAACAATAAAAGTACACATATTTGGTATCGCCGCGTCCCTAACGACCCCCCTATAAAACTGTCCCACTAGTTAACCCCTTTAGTGAACCCCTTAAAAAAAAAAAAAAAAACGAAGCAAAAAATCAATGCTTTTATCATCATAACGCGCGATCAAAAAGACCAATATAAATAAACATGGTACCGCTGAAAACGTCATCTTGTCCCGCAAAAAACGAGCTGCCATACAGCATCATCAGCGAAAAAATAAAAAAGTTATAGCTCGCAGAATAAAGCGATGCAAAAATAATTATTTTTTATATAAAATTGTTTTTATTCTATAAAAGCGCCAAAACATAAAAAAATGATATAAATGAGGTATCGCCATAATCATACTGACCCGAAGAATAAAACTGCTTTATCAATTTTACCACACGCGGAACAATAAAAACGCCTCCCCCAAAAAAATTCATGAATTGCTGATTTTTGTTCATTCTAACCTCCCAAAAATCGAAATAAAAAGCGATCAAAAAATGTCACCTGCTCAAAAATGGTACAAATAAAAACGTCAACTCGTACCGCAAAAAATAAGACCTCACATGACTCTGTGGGTCAAAATATGCAAAAATTATAGCTCTCAAAATGTGGCGATGCAAAAAACTATTTTTGCAATAAAAAGCGTCTTTTAGCGTGACAGCTGCCAATCATAAAAACCCGCTATAAATAGTAAATCAAACCCCCCTTTATCACCCCCTTAGTTAGGGAAAAATAATAAAATTAAAAAAATGTATTTATTTCCATTTTCCCATTAGGGTTAGGGTTGCGGCTAAAGTTAGGGTTAGGGTTGGCGCTAAAGTTAGGATTAGGGTTAGGGTTGGGATTAGGGGTGTGTTAGGGTTAGGTTTGTGGTTAGGGTTGGGACCAGGGTTAGGGGTGTGTTGGGGTTAGGGTTGGAGTTAGAATTGGGGGGTTTCCGCTGTTTAGGCACATCAGGGGCTCTCCAAATGTGACATGGCGTCTGATCTCAATTCCAGCCAATTCTGCGTTGAAAAAGTCAAACGGTGCTCCTTCACTTCTGAGCTCTGCCATGCGTCCAAACAGTAGTTTATCCCCACATATGGGGTATCAGCGTACTCTGGACCCCAAGAGTTATTGTGCAATTTGTCCTATTTCTTCTGTTACCCTTGGGAAAAAAAAAACTGAGGGCGAAAATATCATTTTTGTACAAAAAAAAATATTTTTTGGTTTTTACGGCTGTACATTATAAACTTCTGTGAAGCACTTGGGGCTTCATAGCGCTCACCACACACCTAGATAAGTTCCTTGTGGGGTCTATTTTCCAAAATGGGGTCACTTGTTGGGGATTTCCACTGTTTAGGCGCATCAGGGGCTCTCCAAATGCGACATGACGCCCCCAGACCATTCCATCAAAGTCTGCAATCCAAAACGTCACTACTTCCCTTCCGAGCCCCAACGTGTACCCATACAGTAGTTTTCTCCCACATATTGGGTATCAGCGTACTCAGGACAAATTGGGCAACAACTTTTGGGGTCCAATTTCTCCTGTTACCCTTGTAAAAATAAAATATTGGGGCGAAAAAAATCATTTTTGCGAAAAAAAAAAAGATTTTTTATTTTTACGGCTGTGCGTTATAAACTTCTGTGAAGCACTTCGGGGTTCAAAGTGCTCACCACACATCTAGATAAGTTCCTTGTGGGGTCTATTTGCCAAAATGGGGTCACTTGTGGGGGGTTTCCACTCTTTAGGTGCATCAGGGGCTCTCCAAATGTGACATGACGCCCCCAGACCATTCCATCAAAGTCTGCAATCCAAAACGTCACTACTTCCCTTCCGAGCCCCGACGTGTGCCCATACAGTAGTTTTCGCCCACATATTGGGTATCAGTGTACTCAGGACAAATTGGACAACAACTTTTGGGTTCCAATTTCTTCTGTTACCCTTGTGAAAATAAAATATTGGGGGCGAAAAAATCATTTTTGTAAAAAAAAAAAAAAGATTTTTTATTTTACGGCTGTACGTTATAAACTTTAGTGAAACACCTGGGGGTTCAAAGTTCTCACCACACATCTAGATAGGTTCCTTGAGGGGTCTAGTTTCCAAAATGGTGTCATTTATGGGGGTTTCCACTGTTTAGGCAGATCAGGAGCTCTCCAAACACGACATGGCGTCCAGCCAATTCTGCGTTGAAAAAGTCAGACGGCGCTCCTTCCCTTCCAAACTCTGCCATGCACCCAAACAGTGGTTTACCCCCACATATGGGGTATCAGCGCACTCAGGACAAATTGCACAATAACTTTTGGAGTCTTGTTACCCTTAGAAAAATAAAAATTGGGGTGAAAAGATCATTTTTGTGGAAAAAATATGATTTTTAAATTTTACGGCTCCACGTTATAAACTTGTGTGAAGCACTTGGGGGTTCAAATTGCTCATCAAAAATCTAGATAAGTTCCTTAGGGGGTCTAGTTTCCCAAATGGGGTCATTTGTGGGGGGTTTCCACTGTTTAGGCACATCAGGGGCTCTCCAAATGCAACATAGCATCCAAACTCAATTCCAGCCAATTTTGGTTGGAAAAAGTCAAATGGTGCTCCTTCCATTCCGAGCTCTACCGTGCGCCCAAACAGTGGTTCCCCCCCACATATGGGGTATCAGCGTACTCAGGACAAATTGTACAACAACTTATGTGGTCCAATTTCTCCTGTTACCCTTGGGAAAATAAAAAATTAGTGACTAAAAGATAATTTTTGTGGGAAAAAAATAGGATTTTTTATTTTCATGCCCGGGCATTATAAACTTGTGTGAAGCACTTGGGGGTTCAAAGTGCTCACCAAAGATCTAGATAAGTTCCTTAGGGGGTCTAGTTTCCAAAATGGGGTCACTTGTGGGGAGTTTCCACTGTTTAGGCTCATCTGGGGCACTGCAAACGGAACATGACCCCCATTAACGTCTGCATTCCAAAACGTTACTACTTCCTTTCCAAGCCGTGCCGTGCGCCCAAACAGTTTCCCCCCCCACATATGGGGTATCAGCGTACTCAGGACAAATTGGACAACAACTTTTGGGGTCCAATTTCCTTGGGAAAATTCAAAAATTTGGGACTAAAAAATCATTTTTGTGGAAAATTGATTTTTTTTTTTTTTCACACCCAGGCTTTATAAACTTTTGTGAAACACTTGAGGGTTCAAAGTGCTCACAACAGATCTAGATAAGTACCTTAGGGGGTCTAGTTTCCAAAATGGTGTCACTTGTGGGGGGTTTCCACTGTTTAGGCGCATCAGGGCTCTCCAAACGCGACATGGCATCCAATCTAAATTCCAGCCAATTTTAGTTTGAAAAAGTCAAACGTCGCTCCTTCCCTTACGAGCTCTGCCGTGGGCCCAAACAGTGGTTTTCCCCCACATATGGGGTATTGGCGTACTCAGGAGAAATTGCATAACAACCTTATCTGTCCATTTTCTCCTTTTACCCTTGTGAAAATAAAAAAAAGTTTGTAAAAGATAATTTTTGTGGCTAAAAAGTAAAATATTCATTTTTTCCTTCCACGTTGCTTTAGTTACTGTGAAGCACCTGAAAGGTTAATAAACTTCTTGAATGTGGTTTTGAGTACCTTGAGGGGTGCAGTTTTTAGAATGGTGTCACTTTTGGGTATTTTCTGCCATATAGACCCCTCAAAGTGACTTCAAATGTGAGGTGGTCCCTAAAAAAAATGGCTTTGTAAATTTTGCTGTAAAAATGAGAAATCGCTGGTCAACTTTTAACCCTTATAACTTCCTAACAAAAAAAATTTTGGTTCCAAAATTGTGCTGATGTAAAGTAGACATGTGGGAAATGTTATTTCTTAACTATTTTGTGTGATATATTTCTCTGTTTTAAGGGAATAAAAATTCAAAGTTTGAAAATTGCAAAATTTTAAAAATTTTCGCCATATTTGCGTTTTTTCAAAAATAAACGCAAGTTATATCGAAGAAATTTTACCACTAACATGAAGTACAATATGTCACGAGAAAACAGTCTCAGAATCGCGAAGATCCGTTGAAGCGTTCCAGAGTTATAACCTCATAAAGAGACAGTGGTCAGAATTGTAAAAATTGGCCCGGTCATTAACGTGCAAACCACCCTTGGGGGTGAAGGGGTTAAAAAGCATTAATTGATAAGTATGAAATGTACTTTTATGCATTAATTTCAAAAAGTGAACACTATGTTTTAGTTTTTGTTACCATTTCTAATAGACATGTGCAGATATGCGCTGTGATGACAAATTATTATTTGTCCATATTTGTCATAAAAATTTATCATTCTAGGCCTGGAAAACTTCACAATTTCCTGTTTTAAGCATAACAATCAGGGTGACGGCTCTTCCCTATTTGGAGCATGTTCGACATGGGTTTTTCTGTGCATGTGTAGGGAACAGGAGACTTCTTGCCGGACACACAGCAGGGGAACAGCTGGCGTTACTGAACCCCACTAACACTATAGCTTGTGTATTGGTCTGTGGACACGACACTTCTGAGCAGCAACTGGCAGTGTTGTAGCCCAGGGAGTAGAGTTCAGGTGGTAGAAAGATGAACATAACAGGAGACATGGATAACGTTGCGAACCAGTTATTTAATCTGAAAACGGACAGACAAATTCAGGCGAGATCCATGCCTTGTTCATTTTCAGAAAAGTAAGCCGGTCTACATTATCGGAGGATAGTCGCATGCGATTGTCTGTTAGTACACCACCTGCAGCACTAAAGACGCGCTCCGATAATACACTGGCAGCAGGGCAAGCCAGCACCTCCAATGCATACTGGCTAAGCTCTGGCCATGTATCCAGCTTAGAGACCCAAAACTTGAATGGGGAAGAGCCATCTGGGAGTACACTGAGAGGGAAAGACATGTAGTCTGTCACCATCTTACGGAAACGTTGCCTCCTGCTGACTGGAGCCGTCTCGGATGGTGTAGACATTTGTGGCGCTGCCACAAAACTTCGCCACATTTGGAACATACTGGTCTTGCCCTGTGCAGAGGCGCTGCTTGTGCTCCCTCTTGTTGCAGAGCTGTCTCCACTGCCTCGACGCACAGAGCTGCTTTGTAAAGCAGTAGCAGCAGCAGTGCTCTCGGCTGGAATGGAGAACATTATGGATTGCACCAGTGTGTCTTGGTACTCCCGCATTTTACGCTCCGGTTCAACGGTGTGATGAGGCTTTGTAAGTTGTCCCGGTAGCGAGGGTCTAGGAGGGTGTACACCCAATAATCAGACGTGGTGAGAATGTGGGCGATGCGGCGGTCGTTTCTCAGGCACTGCAGCATGAAATCAACCATGTGCTGCAGACTCCCAACTGGCCAAGAAACGCTGTCCCCTGCAAGAGGCGTCATCTCTGCCTGCTCTGCATCACCCCACCCTCGCTCTACATACTGACTAGAGCGTTGTGTACCTCCCTCTGGAGCGATGTCTTCCTCCTCCATTGACTCCTCCTCATCCTCCTCACAAAGTGAGCCCTGCCCAGCCCTTTGTGAGGAACCACGTTGCGCTGACTGTCCAGAAGGTGATGGAATTTGTGACTCCTCATCCTCCACCTCTTCCAAAACCTCATCCCTTAGTGCTTGCAGTGTTTTTTGAAGCAGGCAGATAAGGGGGACAGTCAGGCTGACTAGTGCATCATCTGCACTCGCCATCCGCGTTGACTCATCAAACGCACGCAAAACGTGGCAGATGTCCTTCATAGAGGCCCACTCAGTAGTGGTGAAGTGTGAACGGCGCAAATTGCGAGTTGATTGCGCCTGATGCAGCTGATACTCCATTACTGCTGGCTGCTGCTCACACAACCGCTCCAACATATGTAACGTGGAATTCCACCTGGTGGGTACGTTACATATGATGCGATGTTCAGGAAGGCGAAATCTGCGTTGCAGAGCTGCAATGCGCGATCTGGCCATGCTGGAACGTCGCAAATGAGCGCACTCTAGGCAGACCTTGTGCAGCAGTGCATCAAGATCCAGATAGTCCCTCAAAAAACTCTGCACGACCAAGTTGAGCACATGTGCCAGACATGGTATGTGAGTGAGGTTGCCAAGGCCCAGAGCTGCCACCAGATTTCGGCCATTGTCACACACTACCAAGCCTGGCTGGAGATTCGCTGGCAAAAACCACACGTCGCTCTCCTGCTTGATGGCATTCCAGAGCTCCTGCGCTGTGTGGCTTTGATTCCCCATGGAAATTAATTTCAGGACGGCCTGTTGACGTTTGGCCACGGCTGTGCTCATATCGGTCGCAACAGGTAAGCGTTCACGGGTCCATGTGGAGGTAGACCGTGACGGCTCCTGCAGCGATGATTCTGAGGAACTGGAGTAGGAGGAGGAGTCAATGTGGACAGACTGGATTTCTGCAATCCTTGGAGTTGGCAGAACACGTACAGCGCCACTGGCAAGATCTGTACCCGGCTCCACAACATTGACCCAATGGGCAGTGAGGGAAAGGTATCGTCCCTGGCCATGGGTACTGGTCCACGCATCGGTGGTCAGGTGGACCTTGCTACTGACGGCGTTTAGTAGCGCATGTTTAATTTTTCCCTCAACATGCTTTTGCAAACCAGGGACGGCTTGCCTGCTGAAATAAAATCGGCTTGGCACATTGTATTGTGGGACTGCCAATGCCATTAAGTTACGGAAACTGTCAGTCTCCACCAGCCTGAATGACAGCATTTCAAGGGACAGGAGTTTTGCAATGCCAGCATTCAGAGCCTGTGCTCGTGGATGGTTTGCCGAGTATGGCCGTCTTTTATCCCATGTCTGTGCTACCGATGGCTGTTTTGTGGCCTGGGAGTGTGAGGATGACAGGGAACTTGCAGCTGTGGGTGGAATAACACTGGGTCTCTGGACAACAGTGACAGAGGTTCTTCCATGGCGATCCTGTGAGGAAGCCGAACCAGCTGTGTGTGAGCTGGAGGAAGAGGCTCCAACACGAGCTGAAGATGTAGGTGCTGCTGTAGGTTGGCCTACATCTCCAGTGTGTCTTTGTAACTCAACCACGTGCTTTGTCCGCACATGTTTCCACATATTTGTGGTATTAAGGTTACTGACACTTTTACCTCTTTTTACTTTTTGATTGCACAGCTTGCATTTGACATAGCAAATATCATCTGCAAGTGTGTCAAAAAAGGACCACGCAGTGCAAGTCCTGGGAGCGCCCGTTTTGGCTGTTGTAAGAGAACTGCTACGAACGGGTGCCAAACTGGAGGCTACAGGCAAGCGAGTCTGCAGCCTACCTCTCCCTACTGTTTGGACCGTTGGGGCAATCTCTTCCTCAGAGCTGCTCCCACCACCTTCCTGTTCCTCACGCCATGTTGGGTCTTGGACCTCTTCATCTCCAGTACCCTCTTCCAACACCTGCTGCTGTTGGGTGGTCTGGCCAGCACCATGCTCAACAGAAACTGGCACCTGAGTCTCATCATCATCAGATGCGTTCTGCGGTGTGCTGACCATCGGCACTGGCTCACCCGCCTCTTCAGATTCAGAGAGACACAGCTGTTGCGCATCACTGCATACTCCCTCTTCTTCACATTCCAGAATGCTGCTTGGCTGGGCCCCTGTTTGCAAGCCAACAGATTCTGAGAACAGAAGCAGAGACTCAGCTGGCTCCTTTACAGAGCTCTCTGACTGCCTGGGCAATTTGGCAGGCGGTGAAGAGACAGATGGTTGTTCAACAGTGCTGTGGTCCTGAGAGGAGGTGGAAGCAATTGAAGTCGATGCATTGGCTGCCATCCAACCAACAACGGCTTCAATTTGTTCTTCCCGCAGCAGGGGGTACGCCGAGCACCTACAAAAGTGCGCATAAAGGAACGCTCACGGGGAAAACTGGTGGATGCTGTGTCACTGGGTGGGGCAGCAGCCACAGAATCCCCACGTCCTCTCCCTGCTGAAACTCCACGGCCACGACCACGTGCCTTACTCCCTGCCTTCTTCATCTTGGTAGATTGATAAAGAAAGTCAGAAAAGTTATAAGGCCTAAGTGTGGTTATTCCTCAGAGACTGCAGTGAACACTGCAGACAACTGTTCAGTAGCTGTGAAAGGCCCCTTTGTGTACTTCTATAGTGTTTGCAACCAATGTATTGTATACGGATGGAAGCGCGTCACACTAATAGATTATATTTTTTTAAAATAGAATGGAGCAGCACCAATTAGAGAAAAATGTGAAGGATGAGGCAGTGACACACGCTCAGCAGACTACAACCAGCAGTGGTTGAAGAACTAGCTGGAGCGTAATCTGCACTCAAAAAATGAAAAGCTCACAGACTACAGTGAACACTGCAGACAACTGTTCAGTAGCTGTAAAATGCCCCTTTGTGTACTTCTATAGTGTTTGCAACCAATGTATTGTATACGGATGGAAGCGCGTCACACTAATAGATTATATTTTTTTTAAATAGAATGGAGCAGCACCAATTAGAGAAAAATGTGAAGGATGAGGCAGTGACACACGCTCAGTAGACTACAACCAGCAGTGGTTGAAGAACTAACTGGAGCGTGATCTGCACTCAAAAAATGAAAACCTCACAGACTACAGTGAACACTGCACACAACTGTTCACTATCTGTGAAAGGCTCCTTTCTGTACTTCTATAGTGTTTGCAACCAATGTATTGTATACGGATGGAAGCGCGTCACACTAATAGATCACTGTTAATTTCAATTGAATGGAGCTGCACCAATTCCACAAAATAAAATAAAAAAAAGAGTCAGTGAGTGACACGTGCAGATGACTACAAACAGCGGTGGATGCAGAGCAAACTGCAGCGTCACCTGCACTCACACACACCTTGCACAGAGCTGTTAAAACAACACTGCAAGGCAAAAGGAAGCTTTACACAGTGGTTGGTAAACTAGCCTGCCTAAAGCACAGTACACAAAATCGCAATCTCTAACTGTCCCTCAGAGTCAGCACAGCAGCGTTCTGTCCCTAACTGAGTTCACAGCACAGTGACGCTAAAATGGCGGCGGCGCCTTTTATAGTGCATTCTGACATCATTTCAGCAGCCAATCACAGCCATGCCATTAGTTAAGATGACCGCAGCATTACAGGATGTGCCCACACTTCGTAGGATTCCTCATTGGCTGACTAAAATCACATTGCCTCTCAAAGAATTATGGGAACTTCCGATTCCGGTATACGATATAGGAAAAATATCGGAACTAAGTATTGGAATTCCGATACAGCGAATATAAGCCGATACCCGATACTTGCGGTATCGTATCGCTCAACACTACTTGCTAGTAATGAATGGAGTGCATACCATTAGGATATATTGCAGCAGGAAAGACAGCCAGCAGAGATGGGGATTGTACCATTCAGCTGCTTGCTAGTAATGAATGGAGTGCGTACCATTAGGATATATTGCAGCAGGAAAGACAGCCAGCAGAGGTAGGGATTGTACCATTCAGCTGC